>JAHWXV010031952.1:0-18903 GCA_024586415.1 Phrixothrix hirtus
CCATTCAACAAATATCACCTTAGCGGTTACGTAATCCTGTGCAAGCATTTTGCAATAGTTAAGGGTATGCCAAGCGGTGAAGAGCCATTTAATTTAAATTTAATTATTTTTTAGAACCAATATTTTTGTTAATTTCTAAACTTAGGTATTTATTTTTATTAAAAATAATCTCAATATATACTCCGTGACATGAACATCACAACTCCAAGAAGGCGTAGGAATGTTTTGACCAAACTTGGCAGAAAATTTTAACTACTGAAGGATAGCAATTCATTAAAATTTTAAAGGATAAGAACAAAATATAAACATAATTTATATTAATAATGCGCTGCCCCCCCCCCCTATTGGTTACACACTTCCTCACTCTATGCGGCATCGAATGTAGAAGATGGTCGATTTCTTTTTGAGGTATTGTGTCCCAAAAAATCTATATTTCCTGCTGCAGAACTTGCAGCGTCTGCGGAGGATGCAGAAAGTTCCTCAGTCTTCTCCCCGTAATGTCACAAATATGCTCGGTGGGCGAAATATCGGAAGATCGCTGTGGCTATGGCAAGAGATTGAAATTATTCTCTGCAAAGTATGCCATATAACGTCTTTCAATACGGGGACGGGCATTATCCTGCTAGAAAGTGGATCTTCCAACTGCTGAATAAATGGAAGAATATGGGGTTCTACCATCTCTTTCACATATCTCTGGGAGGTCATATTAGCTCGAATGAATACCAAACGAGACCTACTCCCATAAGTTATAGCACCTCATACCATAATCCACACAGTGTGGTGCACAGGCCTTGCAACAGAAAATTCCACATTGCGACGTTCCCCGCGTCTTCGTCTGACCCTCATACGGCCAACATACATTTCCAAACAGTATCTGAATTCATCGCTGAACACCACCTTACGCCGTTCTAGGTTCCAGTGCAATTGCAACGTACACCACTCCAAACGCTGCTGTCGGCGTTGAGCCGTTAATGGTAACACAAGATGTGGCCGATAAGATTGCAAGTCGCAAGCTCTGGTTTTGCAGTAAATCGTTTGAAGGGTTACAGGACGACCTTCGTTAGCTAACCATTGATCGGCAATTGCTCTGCTACTGAAGAATCGGTCTCTTGTGTCCATAAGTTGAAGATGGCGATCCTGAACTCATTTGTTCTTCTTCGCCCCCTAGTTCCTCTTCTGTGACATTCCTGATCCTGCTTAGCCCATGCCTGATAGCAGCGGATAATGATCGATTGGTTCCGGTTAAGGCGATTTGCAATTTATCTGAATAACAAACCATCTTCGCGCAAACTAACAATACGACCTTAGTCAAATTCGCTTAATTGGCAGTAATTTCCGCGTTGGCCAACTTTAGGCATGATCACACCCTCAAATTAAACGATCACAAGCGATAACTCTAAATAACTGAACAAAATCTCCCAAATCATACACCAGATAAAATTATTAGAAAAAACTGAAAGAACTGTAAGATAGGTCATTATCACTTGATCAGTATATTTTATGTTTTTGTATTCAGAAAATATTCTCTATCTAAAAGATTTTATGAGTTTATAATATAAATAATTTATACTCAGTTACCATATAAAATTTTAAATTTTTATCTCTAATAACGAAAAAGATAATTGACTAGTGTGGAACTTTTGTTTTCTTGTAAGCTGGTGCATTATCATGATGCAACAGCCGTTCATCACTCCACAACTGTGGCCTTTTTGCTTTAATCTTGTCACGAAGTTTTTTCAGTACCTCAATGTAGTAGTGCTGATTACCAATTCGACTACTGAGAACCCACTTTAGTCATTACAATTCGTCTAATATCAAAGAAGCTTTTTTTGGTCTTTAGCATTCTGAACATGTTTACTTTTAGAATCGTAGATAAAAATTCATATTTCGTCACAAGTAACAGACCAAAGAATATGACTTATTTCTAATGCGTTCTAGAGTGTCCGTGCACACGTCTTTGCAGTACTGTTTTTGGTCTTCGGAAAGAACTTTTGGAACAACATTCGCACAAACTTTCGTCATGTTTAATTCCTCAGTTAAAATGCGCTGAACGCTTCCCTATCCAAGTTAACCACCTCAGCTACTGCACGAACTTTCAATCGTTGGTCACCCCGCATCATATCATAAACTTTGGTAATGTTTCGGTCAATAATCGCAGATCTTGGGCGCCCTGAACATTCATCACCTTTTACGCTGTACCGTTCCTCTGAAAACCGTTTATGCCATTCAAACACGCGTGTCCTAGACAAAGCATCATCCCCTGTAGCCTTTGTTAACATTTAGAAAGTTTTCACGAGAAATTTAATGTTGATTCTTTGTTCACTTTTCACACTAGATATTTTACCGGCCGAACGCAGTTACACGTGTTCACTCGTTGATCAAATACTCCCGACTAGCGCGACCAGTCGAGTCCAAAGTCGCAGCGCACATAGAGGAGAGGTGTGGCATGAAGTCGCCAAAACACTTGTTGCCAACTCCATTCTTTTTTCAAGTTATGCACTAAATACCGTTTTTTCATGTCACACCTCGTAAATAACATTACTGTAACTGGCTAAGAACGTTAAGTTTGCGACGAGAGAAGAGACAGCAATATTATAAGGAAACATTTAGACGGGTTCCCTTTTAAGAGGTGAATAATCCCCTAAATTTAGTACTACACTATTTAAGCAGTTACACATAGAAAATGTCATCCAATCTGAATGAAACAAATGCCAAATTGATCAGCTTCTATGGGATACTTTTATTTTATTTTGCGGATGAAAACTGCCCGTAAGAAAAATGAAAGCCGTTGAATATACTCTCTAACGTAATGTAAGTTTTTTGAAAAAAATATGTTGTTAGGATGGTAAACATAAAATTTAAATTGTTTAAATTTTTACGAGATATTATTTTAAATAGGATTTTGTGACGTTACGGTTTTCTTTAAATACGTCACGGGGTAAAATTATTTATATTTTGCTTTTCCAGGTAGTCATCGCAAGGGTAGGTTCTTTTTACAAGACTCTTTTGCTAAATTAGTTTATAAATAATAAGGCAATAAACCTTCATAAGTCATATATTACAAATAAAAAAATAATTGAATGATTAATTACAAATTAAAATTATGTACAAAATAATAATGAAAGATTCAAAATCATTATGGAAGTATTCTCTGGACATCTAATACTAAAACAAATATGTATAAAGTGAACTAAATGATATGATTGTTTAACTGTTCTTTTGCGTCTACAACAATGATAATTAAGTATTGAATTTTATTTCGCAAAGCTCAATCAATGAATGCATTTAATTAGCGTTGATGGCAATCGATTTGTTTCGGCTAGTATTAATTTAGCAATGGACGCATGATACTATTGAATTAGTATCATTGAAATTAATTAATTGGCACTTCTCATAAAAAAGTTTTCAATCAACGGTAATTAATTTCTACAGACCTTCAACAAATGATAAAATGCTTTTGGAAATTGTCTAATAACGGAACTTGTATCAATGTTTCTTACATCGGTACACAAACGATTTGTAATCGACCTAAAGGGTTTCATGTACTCCTATCACATATTCCTTTTGCGTGGCACGAGCAATTAAAGGCGGCGTTTACGAGCTCTTTATGCGGGTTGGTCAGATTCTCCCGCCGAGTCGTACGTTCAACTGCGGCGACAAAAATAAGACGGGCCTCGCATGTATGACGGTGATTTTCAGGATACTCTAGTTACCTTATGGCACGAGCAACTGTTTAACTGGAGGATCATGACTAGCTTTCGGCAACGGCGCCCATTGCCCAAGCAACAAGGCACAATCGACGACGGCGGTTAGATCGATAAACTTCCAAGCGTAAACTAGGTTTGTAAGCTCGGTTATATATTTTAAATCAAAGGTTGATTTACTAGGCGAGCCCCACCATAAACGTGCAACTCGATGTCCTCGGCTTCGCGGTTGAAATCGAAGTTACCTAAGCGTTCATGCGTCGCTCTTTATATACTAATTTAGGACGCGGTGTCTTTATTCCACTAGCGTAACGTATTTGCTATTTGCAAGACTGCGTTTTGTGATAATTTCTTGTACTTGAAGCTCGCAGCGTGTTAATATTTAAAATAATAACATCTTACTTGATATATACAATTAACTTATTTTAACTAAATACATTATTTATAGTTTGTCTAATTCTAATTAGGCAAGCTACTGGATTTACAAACATTTATATATATAATTAATTATTTTAATTATTAAGTGTTTCCCGCACTCCGCAAATTATTAAAGTATTTTTACATTGTCTTTTTAAACTTAAATATTAATAACATTAAAACGGGCGAAACTGTATCAGTTTTTATAATCGCGATTTTGATGTTATATGAGGGTACTTTAACAATTTCTACCCCTATAACTCCTTAAGGCATTCAATTACGTTTAAATGGTTTGTAAAGATTTCTTTATATTTAATATTTATCCATATGGTATGAAGTCTATATGCTGACGAAATTACGTTCCGAACGTTTACAGCCCCTTAAATTCCCCAGTTTCTGTTATATCTCCAGTAAAAGTTTTAAAACCAACAACATTCCTATGATGGTAATATAGTATTCTTACTATGCAATGGAAGAATATTAAAACTACTTATTTTTATAATTTATAAAAATAATCCTTAATTTTAATTATTTTGTTATAAACTTGCAATGTACATTTTGCTATAAGTGGCTGGTAACGAGGGTTTATTGATTATACCAGTAACTACATGTTGCATACGAAGTTTCAAAATAAAAATAAGAGTCAACTTCATAAATGAGCACTAAAGAACAGTAAATTAATTCAATCTTACTAAATTCATTCTTTTCATATAGATGCCTAACAGTGTATTCCATTGGATGTATTACCTAAATATACCTGTATTAAGTAGCATCTGTTTTATTATTATTGGAACGTATGCAACAACGTAATTTATCTACATATTACCTACATTGCTATTCATTATAAGGAGAGCAATAATGGTTATCATTAAAAATGTGTTTAAAACATAAAACCGTATGGTTAGACTTACAACGTATGAGTGTTCTTTAAGTACTTAAATCTATTATTTTCCTGTAAGAAAGTTATTGCCAACCGTTATTACTAAGCTTACGAAAAATTCGGAAATAATAAAAGGATCTAATTTCGACTAAATGTTATAATAAAATATTATAACTTATACAGGCAACTAGAGCACATTTGGTTAAACAATTATTTCTTACTAACTAAATGTTACTAGAAAAAAAGAAGAAGGATTCCCAATTTACTTATTTAAAATCTACCTAAACTATTAACAAAGTATTGGCCCCTTGAATTAAAGGTGATCCGAAATTAAGATACTTAACTATACTAAATGTTTGTCTTTACTTTAAATTTGAAGGAATTCATATAAAAACAAAAAAATGTCTAACTAAGACTTGGCGGTAGTAACCTCCCTAGCGAGTGGTTATTACGTTACCAAAAAAATATTGGGGTGAGGGTCGAATTCCTCTTAGTAAAACTTACTGGTTTATTAAGTGGAAAGGCTTTAATAACAGAAAAATGGCCACTTACTTGTAATTGCTTTGGGATTCGTGTCTTTAGTAGCGGGATTCAATGTCTGCCGTAATTTCTGATTATAACGTACTTGGAGTACCTTCCAATGACCCCTTTGGCCAATTTGAACGAGGATTACAAAACTTGACCCAAATATTATTTGATTCGCATGGAGCGCCAATTTGCCTAATTCGCTACGATTCAGGCACTCGGTAGTTGATACGGGTGGCTAGTTCGTATTGTTGAATTCGGAAACGGCAATGCCTAACGGTAACGTTATGCCTTACTAATATGTGCTTGCACTTGAGAGCTCTGGCCTCAACTATTGGTGGTTGCCATTTATTTATAGAAACAAACATGGTTTCCTGAGAAGCTGAAGTTGTAAATTGTTTTTATACTCGTGGACCAGAATTTTCAAAAGTTCATTATTATAAACGAAATTCATAATCACCTGTAAAATCCATATTTATAAATTTTGATACCAAATAACTAATGGTAATGTACATATTTGATTCTGTCATTGATTTTCTTATATACAGGGTGTTCTCAAATTAAAGATAGATGTTGTAGGAATTTTAGACGCGCTTACAAGACTTAATTAGATTTTGTTTCACTGCAAGTCCAAAGCGTCTAGTTGGTTCTTTTAGGGCTAAAAGTAGCGGTAATAAACCTACCAGTAGCTGATGCTGTTGATTTGTTTAAAAATTGTTTTAGTCGTACCGTTTATTTAATACCTGATGATATATTAAAAGATCGTTTAGGAGTCGATTGCTTTCATTCGTCACCATTTATTTTGTAATTGTTGGTATTATTTACATTTGTTTTTGACGTGTTAAAAGTACGCATTCGGCTCTATACTTTTATTTTTGGAAAAGAGTTTATTAAATTTTATTTTTATATTTGTCTGCATAAATTCAATTCTAAACTTTATATTCATCATTTTGTGCCTTTTTGTGAGCTTTGCTTTAACTCTTTTGCTTATTTCTGTTAGGCATTGTTAGTGGGCACGAAAAGACGGATTTTTAGTATAAAATAAATAATAATAGCTCTGATAAGGTTTGTGTGAATTTTATGCGCTGTTTGATTTTTTCTTCGCCTGGTGAGATAAGCCTTTAAATGGTAAATTATCTATGGTTAAGCCACGCACAAGCATTAACTGGTTTTGAAAGTTAACCACTTTACTTAAATGAAATATTTAATACTTTATTAATTGTTTGAGTGATTAATTTGATGCAAGAAGTATGTTTGAATTTTATTTCAATTGTGTAGAACCCATCTCTTTTTTACTTTCTCTTCCTATATGAAATAAAGTATAGAGAAAGTATTTTTTTCGTCCAAAATTTTCGATATCGACATTTTAGTGGAAATACACGTTTTCGGCCGTCCTGAGTCCGAAAATCATGTTTTTAAAAATTGGCGTGTCTGTGTGCGTATCTCGCGTGCGTGCGTGCGTGTGTGAACCAAATATCTCGAAAAGGAGAAGCCTTAGATTAACAAAAGTTTATATTTGAATTTGTATCGCACGTGACTGCAATAATTTGACTAAAATTCAATAACCGGACGTACTACTTTACTCTTGTCATTTTTTGGTTTTTCGCGATTTTCTCGAAATAGGCTATAACGATTTTTTTAAATTTATTGTACTTCTTAGACATTTAATACCCTTTCACATAATTGAGACAATTTCTCAAAAAAGTATCCGTAAAACGAGTAACCAGAAGTACTCTTACCATTAACTGTGAATAAAAGCACTATGCAACTGAATATCCTAAATAAATAAAAATTTATATTTCAGATCCTAACTAACTTTGTATGCTAAATCAAGAATTTTGTTAAAATCGAATAACCGGAAGTAAAACTTTATTTCTGTTAGTTTTAGATATTCTCCTAATTTTTGGTTTTTCGCGATTTTCTCGAAATCGTCTCTTACGATTTTTTTAAAACTTATTGAATTTCTTGGATATTTAGTGGCCTTTCATATAGTTTAGGCTGTTTCTCAGAAACTTTTCCGTAAGTCGACTAACCAGAAGTACCTTCGCCGTTAACTCAAAATAAAATCACTATGAAACTAAAAGTGCTAGCTGAATAAAAATTTACATTTGTGGTCATAACTATATTGGTATGTCAATCAAGAATTTGGTTAAAATTGCATAATCGGAAGTTCCACTTTATTTCTGTCATTTTTAGATATTTTCGGAATTTTAGCTTTTCAGCACTTTCCTAAAATTGGCTGTAACCATTTCCTTAAAACTTGGCATATTTCTTAGCTATTTCATTACGTTTTATAATAATTAAGTTTCTCTAATAAATTTTCGAAAATCGTGTATCTGGAAGTACTTAATGTATTAATTGTGAACAATATAACTCAAAAACTAAACAACATATAAGAATGAAATTGTATAGTGAAATTTTTTATCTTCTGCACATGAGACGTCAAGAATTTAGGTAAAATCGAATTACCGGAAGTGCCACTTTATTCTTGCAATTTTTAAGTTTTTTGCTATTTTCACGAAAACAGCTATAACCTGTATTTTTAAATGTGCTACGGTTGTTATTTATTTAATGCCTCTTTACGTGAACTTAACAGTTTTTCTGAAAAAATGCGTTGAAGCAAGTTATCAGAGAAAATTTTCGGGGTTAAGTACACTTTCGCCTATCCAATAACTTGGTTGAGTGACCGTTACAATTATCGTTTCCAAAATAAACGCAGACAATAATATAATCATTTGTTGACAATATTGGCATATCTATGTGCGTAAGAGAAAGTCGTGTTGTCTCACATTAGATTTTTTTGGTTAATTTCCTATTTTTAATTCCATCTCTTTGCAAATATGTCCTTTTCCTACGTATTAGAATTTAGAAATTTTTTTATTAAATAAATCAAAGTTCCGAGGAAAATGGTTTATCATATTTCAAACAATCATTTCTAAAATATTCTAAAGAGGCCTCTATACCCGTTGATATCGTAATTCCAATGCAGCTCCTTTAGAAATGGATAAAATTGAGAGGCAAAAAGTTAAATTTTGTATTATCAAGATTTGTTTCAAATTAAGGAATGTACTTAAGAATATTATGTGAAATTATGTGAAATAAAAGAGCAGTTTGAGAATTACGAAATAAAATTTCTGTATTCGACAAATTACGCCATCTGACTGGGGTAACGACCACAGTCATCGACACCATAGGCGGTCGTCTACCGTTTTGTAATAGGCGGCACATAGAGAGTTGTATTTTAATTTTGAGTGTGATTTGTGATTGTATAGTGTATTGTTTACAAGCAGTGCTTCAGTGAATATATTTAAACTATATTAACTTAAAAATGGGAATATACCCTAAAAGTGTTTCTTTTCAATTATTTTCAATAACTTTCTGTAGTATTCCTTGCATAAAACAGGCAGTCGGAAATCCATTCCCTATTAACTCGTCGTTTTTTTCTGAAACCAACATTTTTTGCTTCAAAAGATTTGCTTAATTTTTTTTATGCCAAATTTTCTGACGGATCCGAATCCAAATGGCGCGTTGACCGCATTTAATGTCTTCTGTACCAAATTAGCGTTTTTACAAAAATTATAAGTTGAATACTGGGCAACTTAATTTTCAATTTAACTCGCTGTAACTTTTGTAATTTTCAAGCTATTTAAACAATTTTTTTATAAATTGCACGCCATTTTATTCCAAGTACAACGGTTCAATAAAATTTTTACTAAATACAATAAGTTATTATTGATATACAGTAAACTAATAATAGTTGCTTCGAGAATTTAATTTCGTATTGAAATTTTCGAGATACGAAGAAGTTTCTTATTTGTGGCTTAATTATAATCGCCTTTATGCAGTTAGAATCGCAACTTAAAATACAGCTTCAATTCATATAGGACTACCAATGTTTATAATAAAGTAATAAAAATTAAGAACTGTTTTATAAATTTGCAATACTTTAGTGCTCATTTGTTGAGTTAATTCTTATTTTTATTTTAAAATTTGGCACACAACGTGTAGCTATTCAGATAATCAACAAACTTTCAGTACCATCGACCATAATAAAATAATTAAAATTAACTGTTGTTTATATAAATTGTAAAAATAAGTGATTTTAACATTTTATTGTATAATTATTATATTATTTTAACATTAAATAAATATTGTATATTTCAAAATCTTTACTAAAGATATGAAAGAAACGTGGTTATAAACATTTGGAATATGATTTCTTTAATATCTAACCCTACTCTTCATGATTGAATATTAAATATAAAGAAAGTTTTGCAATAACTAAGATGGGATGGTGTAGTGGTTAACGCTACGGTCTGGGATTAGGAAGGTTCTATATTCAATCCCCGTGACAGTCTACTTTGACTCAGATTTCCAACGGTTTCCTGAGTCGATAGAAATATCGCTCTGATTCCACTCAGTTCTACCTTCAAACCTCCTAAATTCAACGTCCAATTTACTTACCCTTACTTTCCATTTTTGGTCGAAGAGGGGTATCAGTTACCTCTACAGCAGCCTGTCCCCGTTAGGGGGAATTAAAATGGCAATGATATTCATTTACAATAACTCATTTAAATACAGTGAAAATGTTTCATAGAGTTCTATTTAAAACTACATTCCATAAAAATCTAAAACCATTTAAATGTTAGTTTTACCTTTTTAACATCATATTTTTTCGAAAAGACTATATTATATTATAGGGTGTATTCAGCAGCTTCAATTTTTCCTAAGGGCAGTTTTCACCCTCAAAATAAGATATGAGTATTGGAAAAAATTACTTGTCATTTTGATTGACATTAAACATTTTGACGTTAGTTTGATTTAAATCGGATGATAGCTTCTAGATGAAACTATCAACTTTAGGAGCTGTTTTCATTTCTTGAAACTGCTTATGAGCAACTAAAAATAATAGGTATCCCTTAAATATTAGTTATCAACAACATATTTAAATTTCGTCAACATCAGAGGAGGTTAACTTAGGATGTCTTTCTTTTAATTTCGCCAATGGCGAGTAAAATTCTTAGAAGATATTGAACACGTTTCTATTCTTTCTAAATTCAACTTAACCAATATAATATTAATATATTTAGACTTTTTATTTAAATTACCTTTTATAATTCTTTTATTTAGACTTACAACCGCCCTCTGGACAAACTGCAATATTGTGGAAAGAATTCTGTTTCATTCGATCATTATTCAGGAGAAAATAAAGTATTCGTTTCATTTTATAGTGGTTCTAACCAACATGGGAAAGGATTTAAAATGGAATATGTATTAACGGGTACGTAAATGAATTATTTATTTTAATTTAAGCTCTATTTGTCTCGTATATAGGTTGCAACAGGAATTTTACAAGCGTGCAAGGTCGAATAGTTAATACCCAAATTGTAGGACAGTGCATTATAACAATTACTGTGCCTAAAAATAATACAATATCGTTATATTTCGGAGATTTTTATTTAAATACTGGAAAAGAATGTGAAGAAATGGCTTTTGAGGTATGTAAAATGGTTTTAGTTAACGGAATACTCTTTTATTCTAAGGATACAGGTCTATGATGGAAATTCAACATCAGCTCCGTTAATGGAAAAGTTATGCGGTTACGTCAATCCAAATCCAATATTTTCATTTGGCAACACATTGTTGATTAAAGCGCGGAATGTAAATAAAGGCCTATACTCTTTGTTTGATGTTACTTTTACATCATCGTCATCAGGTTAGAATGGTGCTTATTATTATCATTAATTATTACTATAGTATACAGGGTTGCTTTGAAATACTTTCAGATATTTTTACTTATTCCCTATGTCTCATATGTACACAAAAAAATGTTTCGCAATATGTATTTCCATAAGTTTTGAACCAGTTAGCAATGACATCATGTATGTTTATTCCAGTCCTATTCATATTACAGGTCACTGCAACGTGTATTGATAAACATTCAACGTATTCAAATTGATAAAAACTCCATTCTGATTTATTAAATTAGATTTAGTTGTGTACATTTTCAAGCATGTTTATTATCCACTTTTCCAATGCTTTTTGTAAAAGTAAAAATTATCAAAAAACGGTAAAAACTTTGTTACTAAGTTACTAAGTTGCAATTAATTTGTTGTTTCTTTTCATTATTTTTAAACTAAAAGTTATATTGAAAACATAAAACCCAAAATATCCCTTTGGAATACTTTTTTGTGTCTTCTGTTAAAAGTTTGAAAATTTGAAAACAATTACAAGCTGTTCAACTTTACGTTGATAATTTGAAATTATTTATTACTCAATTTTGGAAATATTAAAAAGCAAAGTAAAAAGGGAAATTTTCTATTGACAGGTAAATAACCGTTTAGAATTAAAAAGGACTTAGCTGAGTACTTTACGGTAATCGCAAGTAGTAATTTGTTTGGGAAACCCATCTTGAAACAGCTGTATTAAATTTAAATGTTATTACTAGTAACTATTTCTTTGTAAATTAAACCATATTTGATAATTTTAATACAACTCCCGAATGTAATTTATTAAGTACGCTTGCAAAGAAAAATTAGGTCATTTTTTGTGGCAGTATGGGTCAAGCATACATTTATTAGTAAATAAAGAAAGTTCAAACCGATATGTTGTTTTAATTTGTTATTTCAGCAAATAGATTCGTATTTTTCTTGACTGTTTGTAACGATTTAATTGTGACAAATGTCGGCAGTTCATAAAATGTTTTCCTGTGAAAAATTTTTCAAAAAGGACTTAATGAAATTTAATAAATTCAAAAACGTGCCTCTTCTAATTCGTAGAGTTGGTCATTTTAGTCTCAACAACTATTTCAAAACAACCCTGTATATTTATCCTATACAGGGTGTTTCAAATAATATTGACATTCCTTTTAAGGAATGAAAGCAGACCCTATGGACACCCCAATAAGCGTAAAATTAAAAGCTATACGAATACTAAAGTTCTTTTTTTTTAATAATGATGATTTAACTATGTACATGCTTTCAAATATGACAAATATCATTGAGTAAGTATTTTTTTACTAAATAAACATTTCCGTAGTGGAGCAGAATTGCAAATGTTTATTTTAACGTTTAAAACAGACGCCTAAAAACAAGACTGTAAAATGATACATATTTTTAAATGTCAGTGACTGATATCTTAATAAATGAAATTATTCACATTTACGTCAGTTACTAGATGCATTTAGTTGACTAACCAGTGCTTTAATAATAAAAACAAAATCGCAAATTGTGCCCATCTACACTGTGGATTGGTGTTTTTATGTTAATAAAATAAAAAAATCCATCAAAGTCATGCTTAGTTATGTATTCAAAACGATGGTGATTTATTGGAACATTTTTTATAAAGATATTTTAACGGTAAGTTTTATATCAATTTTGTTTCTGGTAAAAATCTTTAAATGAACAAACAGTTAAATTTTCATTTCAGTTAACGTATTTTATGATAAAATAAGATAACAATTTTTTCTCAACAAGTAATTAACCTATAACACGTTTTGCTTGCCTAAAAAACAAGGTATAGTCAATAATAATTTAAATAAGAGCAGCATAAAACTAATTTTTATTCAGCTATTGTATTAAAAGTATTTAAAGTACTTTTATTTTAAGTGTAGGATGATATGCAATTTCAGCTATGAAAATCGATTTTTAAGTGTAAAATTAAAAAATGTCAATAAATAATTGCTTAAGTTGTTTTTACATTTCAACACATTTTTTTAGTACGGTGCATGACTAACCTCTATTTTTATTATTATTAGTTATTAATAAACAACTTCCTCAAAATTGCTAAAAAAAATTGTATACATTATTTCTAAATCCTTTCAATTGTGTGAAAGGGCAATCCCCTTATCCTGTTATTTATTACAGTATACAAATCGCAATGTGCCTGCTACAGCTGTAAAAGTGTATGTTGCTATAAATTGATACTGTTAGGTAGGTCAGTTATAATTTTATGAACAATTTAACAGTTTTAGTCTGAATGCAACCATAGGCGGCTCGTTGTACATAATTAGAAAACAACGATTTTTTTGTATTCGTATTACTTTTAATTTTACATTTATTGGGGTGTCGTATGGTCTACACAGCCCTAAGAAGGAATGGCATATTTTCTAAAACACCCTATATAAGCAGTAGAATTAGCACATTATTTCAATTGACATAAATGAAATGATTTAGTCTTATTATAAGAACGTGTTTTATATAAAATTCCAATACTACAATCTAGAATCAACAATTAAATGTAGATAGCAGTTTTGCAGTTTATACAAAACGATACGAAATCTCTAGACTATGGTTTAGATAATTTTGGATTATTGTGAGGCAAGAAGCATCACGACGTTTGCACACACTGCAAAGCCGTTTTCAAATTAAATATTACACATGTAATAAATATAAGTAGTTTTATAACTGACGTTAATAAATTCAGATATAGAAATGGCTTAAAGCTTCTATAAGCACAGCGAATTTTAAATAAAATTTAAACACACTGGGATACTACAAAATTTCCACCTAATTGTAGAACTTCTCTACAGCATGTATGAACTTTAGGTAAAATGTATGAAGTTGTTAACTCTTATTGCACGTAAAATAGATGACGTTGGCATATTTATACAGGATCCGCCAGAGAAATGGACGATAATAAATTGATTTTGGAATATTCATTTAAAAACTTAAAGATTTTAATTTTAAAGATTATAGTATATTATTTAGTTTCTGACGATGATATAGCTCAAATGACCTCCATTACCGCGTAGACATTCTTCGTACCCCCCACATTTATCTACTCAGCATATCCTTGGGATTGTTGTTGCCTGCACAACGAAATGTATCTTAAGCGTTTCAATATTTTCTGGGTGATCTTGATGCACTAATCTCTTAAGATATCTCGCGATCAAAAAATCACATGATGCACCCCTGATCTAGGGGGTGGTCGTGGACGGCCCCGAATTATCAATCCCAACTTGCAGCGGTGAAGTCACAGTACCTAAATCCATCTGCCTTCGAAATGTATGTCAACGAGCTTGGTATGTGATTAAATATTTGCAAAAAAGGGGTTAACCCCTGCGGAAATCATGCAGATTTAACTGTGACTTCAGGGGACACTGTAGTGTCGTAGTTAACATAGTTAAGAGGTAATGCCGCGAATTTGAGTGTAGGAAAATAACCTGTTAATGCTCAAGGGGTATTGCTGGTCGACTACCTCCAAAACAAGCTACTATAACAGGCCCCTACTATGCACAACTAGCAGTCAAACTGTGTGAAGGTATAAAAGAAGAAGGCTGGAAAAGTTGACAAAACGACTTGTGCCCCGGGCACAAGTCGTTGGTTGCAATGGCTGCTATTCATGACGCAGGGTTTAAAATCGTGCGCCACCCACACTATTCTATAGATTTGGCCCTGAGCGACTACCGGCTGTTCCTAAAACTTGAAGATCTTTGAGAAAAGAAATTTTTGACAAATAAAGAAATAAACGGGCGGTTCGACAAGATTAGAGAAAATGTCTTCCAGAACGCGGTGTGTCCAACTTAAGGGGGATTATGGCCAGAAATAAAGTTGTTATAATTTAATTTTGACTATTATTCGTAGGTTGGGGTGGAGAATAAGGATCAACCCTCGTATCTGTAGATCGAGGGATCCTGCAGACTAAAAGATATCACCTTTGTTGGGATAGAGACGATTAGGGAAAAGTTGCCTCATAGTAAAATTTAAAATTTTGTTCACAAGTCAATTTCAATTTTAAAAAAGATATTAAACATTATCTTGAATGTAAATTTGATTTAGGTGATGTTAAAGTGACGTCTGTATAAAATCTTAAATTTCTCTTAGAGTAACAACATTGCAAAATTTATAGATACCAATTATTTTGAGAATTTTATTGTTGAAACGTATTTTGTCGCTTCTCTCTTACTTAATTCCTTTAAAATGTTACTAAATTAAAAAGTTAACGACCTATATTTCTAAAAGCGTGCAGTTAATAGCAAATTTATATAACAATTTTTTATTTATTTTTAAACACGTGTTACAAATATTTTATGCCATTCCAAATACATCCTGCATAAAGTGTTTCTATTAAAATTGAATAGGCAAATACACTTTTAATCTATTCATAATTATACATAAAATAAATGTTTGTTTGAAGGTGTTGTATTAATATTAAACCTATAAATTAACAGGTAGAGGATGTGGAGGAATAATCTATAATTATAGTGGAACGTTTACTAGTCCTTTATATCCAAATGGTTATAGAGAAACAAAAACTTGTGTTTGGGAAATTATAGTACCTCGAAGCAGGATGGCGGCATTGAAATTTACTGGTAAGCATTTTTATAATATAATCTCATATGATTGATTTAAAAATTTGTAGATTTTGACATTTTGCGATCCACTGTACAAGTTATTACATACACTCAAGACAACACTCCTACAATACATACTTTCACAGTAAATGTAAATAGATGGCATTATTAATGAATGTGTACATACTTATCTGTTATTCTTTTAGGACTACCCAGCTGTTTTGCAGTCTGAAAATAATCATATTACCGTAGAATATATTACAAATAAAAATACTGCGGGATCGGGTTGGAGTGCTAAATTTATAGCTGCTGGTGCAGGTACGTTATATACAATAAATTATTGTTTCCCACCTTCATTTGTTTTATTTACATTGAAGATGATAAATTTATTAAAAATTGAAAGATCTTTATACAAGGCATTTCAGATAATATTTCATTTCTTTTAGTGGGTGAAAGGAGTTGATACAGACACCACAATATGAATAAAATGAAAAGTAACACGAATACCAAAAAGTCCTTTGTTTGAATAATGACGAGTCACCCATGAATGTTTTCCGGTATGACAAATAGCGGCCAGTAAGTGCTAATTACTAAAAGAACATTTCCGTATAGTAGAGCAAACATTATACGTGTCTCTTTTAACTTTCTAAACAGACGCATAAAATACGACTGTGAGATGATATGCCTTCTTTAAATGTCATTAACCGATAAACGGAATTGTGATGGTTACAGCAATTAGTAATTACATTCGGTAGAATATACGTATCAACCATACGTCATGTTCAATGGTGATTTATTTCAATATTTTTTACGACGATGTTTTAACCAAGTTTTACAAAATTCAGTTTGTTCCTTGTAGAAATGTTAAAATGAACAAACAGTTAAATGTTCATCCAAATTAGCGTATTTTATAATAAAATAATAAAATAAATTTTCCCAACAAATAATTAGCCGATAACACGTTTCACTTGCCTAAAACATTCTAAAACAGGGTTTCTTCAATAATAATTTAAATTAGGACAACATAAAACTAGTTTTTATTTAGACATTGTATTCAAAAAGTGGGTAACGTATTTTTATTTCAAGCATAGGATGGCGTCACACATTTTAAGAAATGAAAATCGATCGTTAGGTGTAAAATTGTAGTATTATTCAAAACATTTTAATAAATAATTGCTTAACATTTACACACTTTCTTAATACGATGAATGACTAAGAACTATTTTTATTTGTCAGTTATTAATAAATAATTTACTCAAGATTATTAAAACAAGATTATGTATTCTAAATTATCTCAGTTGTGTGAAATGGCTATACCCTTATGCATGCATATCAGTAATTTATTATAGTAAAAAGATTTAATGCCTGCTTAGTTGTAAAAACGTAGCGCATGTTACTGTAACTTGATAAGTTATGTAAGTCAGTTTCAATTTTATCAACGACTAAAAAGAGTCTAGTCTTAATAGGTGACTTGTACATAAATAGAAAAACAGGAGTTTTTGGTATTCGTATTGCTTTTGATTTTATACATAATGTGGTGTCTCTATGATCCCCTTTTACCCAATGAAAGGAATATCATATCTGAAACACTATGTATATAATGAAGAAACTTATTTATCACTAATTACTTTACAGATAAACCATAGTATTCAATCATTATCCAAACACTTACTTGGTATCAAGTAGAAGCCCATAAGTAACTAACTTAAACCCTAAGTTTTATTTTTATCTCAGACTAACTACACGGTCTTAACCTTTATCTTAGAATTAACAACAAACAGAACATGCAATAAACCGACAAGCACTCGAAATTGGTTCTGTGCACGAATAATATACTTTACGCTAAATTAATTAATTTAGCACCTTATTATAATCTACATTTTATTATATTTTGGTCATAATTAGAGTAGCAATTCTTAATTTAGTGGTGATACTTTTTTAATTTTGATTTGTAAATTTAATTAAAAAATGTATCAAAATTGCAGGATCTACGCCTGCAAAAACAACTATCGGGGTGGAAGCGATGATCGGGACTACATTATTTTCAAACATACGATTGAAATAAAAAACGCCTTTGCGTTCCTAAAACATCGAATCTATGCCATACTACAATCTTTTAATTATAATACTTCATACTATACAAGATGAGTCAAGTTTTATTTTGATAACTTCAAAAATAGGTAGCTAAAAAATTCTAAGTAAAAATTCCTGTTGCAGTATATCTCTGTTTTGCTCCTTGGGAAGGTGCAGAAAAGCATTTTGTAAATACCTTTAGTAAAATTATTTCTATCAATTTTTGTAAATTGTATTTTAATATTAATATTATGTTATAACATAACCAATCAAAATTAGCTAATCAGTGGCGTGCAATAGGAGTTTCACGTATATACATTAGACAAAAGTATGACACAAACATTATAAATACGAATACATTTTTTCTATGTATGATTTGATTTTAGATAAAAATTTGATTCTACAAAGTTTTTATTTGAGTCTTCCTTTTTGGGATATTTATGATTTAATGATAGGATGTTTATAGCGGCATGAACAACCCCTGAGGTTGTCAAAGATGGTAATTTCCCTGAATTAGCTGGTTTGCTCCGGCCACCACAGTGGCAGTTGGGGAGGTTCTACATTTGCAATGAAATCAATTAGGGTAAAATTTAGGGGTTAGATGTCAAAAATTCGGGAAAAAGTCCTAATTAAGGGCGCTACGTTGTTTTTAACGAGAAGAACAAGGAGATAGTCAAAAGATCTGTTGTTATAGAAGCCGGGAAAACAAAGAACCCGATCTCCGAACCTTTAGATCGAGAAATGTATTAATACGTACTTACTATATGGAGGTTTTTCATTCACGCCGCTGGGCTCCCTCTTCGCTCAAGTAAAATTTGGACGAACTATCTAAAATAGGTTATTCACTTAAAATTAACTAGTACCTGAAAGAAAGTATGTGTTACTACTATATATATATATATATATATATATATATATATATAATTCTTTAAATATAGGGGATCTTAGGCTATTTATAAAATAAACTATTTATTCATTTCGCCAAGCTTTCGGTGCTTTATTTTATCACC
>JAHWXV010032019.1:0-12699 GCA_024586415.1 Phrixothrix hirtus
AACATATTTTAGCTGACCATTTTAAAATACTGATTCTTATTGAAAATTATTCTCAATCAAACTGAAATAAACAATTAACATAGGGTTTTATTATTTTTACAGCAACAACTAAGATTTGTAAAATGATTGAATTAAAAATACAATTTCTCATTATAAACTAAATTCCAGAAATTGATTTATTTTAAATTAAGATCTTAAACGATACTATTCAAGGTTACAGGTTACAAAGCATATAGGGTGCATTCAAAAAGGTTGATAATTACAATTTACCAAACGTATATTAATTAATTTTCATATATTCTATAGAGTGATACAAAATTAAGAAGGCGTTTGACAAAATATACAGTTTTAAATTGCAGTCAATAAAAATGACTAAAACAAACGTCAAAAACTTGCAATTTTGCAGTAACTGCAGATGTAAAGTAAGATAAAACTGCTTGGTAAATATTATTAGTACAGTGGACCAGCAATATATTCGTTTGTATGTTGAGGTCATTTCTTTCCATATGGTATAAATTAGTCCAGATTTGAAATTTAGTGCGTTATGGGTGATCATTCATTATAATACGGGTTTGTTATAACGAACTTATACCCTATAAACATTATTTAAATTTAGGAGCATTTCTAGAATTTGAAATAATTACATTGTAAAACAAAAATTTATTCATAATTTTGTAAAACTGCTAGGGAATTGTAGGCACGTATAATAATGGGTTAAACCATTAAAATGGGAACTTTATGAAAAAGTAACCTGTTGTTGAGATAATCTTCCTAACCCAAAACCAGATCACAATCTTTGGTTTGTAATTTCCGTAAATGCCTATTGTAATAGTAGCGTATAATCATTTAAATTTCAGTTCCCAGTGAAAAAAAATTCATGTCTTAGCTTCATCCATTTTCAGTAATAATTATATCAAATTAAAGGTTTGAATTTGTAATATTTTACAGAATGTTTTCGAGAATTTAAAACGAAGTTTTCACAAATGCGTTGAATGGAATAGTCATCATTTTGTACGTTTATTATAAATAAATTTCCTATTTTAATTTAATAATAAAGTTATTTCCACCAAATTTGTTGACATATAATTTGCAGGTTATGTATTGGCTTTGGTTGGCATGTGTGTGTGTCTACGCTATAGCCTACTGGGAACTGAAATTTAAATGATTGCATGTTACATTGGGGATCTCCTTAGTATATACAAAAGAAATACAATGCTGCCTACCTAGTTTATTTTAAAGTAGTATACAGAAAATCTATGCCAAATAATACCGAAATAAGTCTAAACAATAATTGAAAATGTTCGTTTTTATTAAGTCAAATTGACACTGCTATTTTCATGCACATGACTGTATATGTCAATTTGATATTTATTTTCATAGGAGAAGCAGTTTCCATATTTTACGAAAAAAGTGAACATTCTTCTTAACTTGAATAGCTTTTATTAGATTTAAGAAAATCTTTTTCCATTTTATCACGAGAATTAACATATTGACGGTTGCTGCGATGCCCTAAGAAAATTTCCTTGGGTTTAAACATTTTTTTATTTTCTTGTAACGTGCTATTATTGTATGACCCCTGTTTTTATTTGTTTTTCGATAAAAACATTATTGAACCATAGGTACCTCACAATCCCACATGGAAAATCTTTGCTTGGCAGTCCAATGAAATGCAAACATTCGCTAATTTCATAAGATGTTGACTTGTCAGCTCATATGATCGCCAAAGCCTACACAAACATTCCTGAATTGCTAAGAATTCAGAAATAGGGATTTAGATCTTTCGTTTTGTTTTTGTATGGCCAAGGCTTTAGGACGTAGAAATTGCTTTTAACCTGACGGCTTAACTATTAAGAACATTTTATAATGCCTACTAAAATTTAGCTGTACCTGAATATCCTCCAATAAGGCTGTTCAAGAACATATTTTAAATCACAGACCATTACTAAACTCTGGGGTTTGAACCCATGTTTTTTAGGCATAGAGGCATTTTGTATTTTTATAAAGTATTTATTATAATGTAATATGTAAATGTAATTTCTAAGTGTTCAGGTGAGTGAAATAAAGGTACATAAAAATAGAATAACGACACTTCAGATCTCTGTTTATTTTTAATACCAAGCCTTTATTTTACTGCACTACAAACTTATTTTGCGGCAGTTCTAGAAAATAGGATAAATTTTTAAACAAATTTTATAATTACATTACAAAAAATAGTATTGCAAACATTATTTAAATCTATTTGCTTAGAATTAGATATATTATGGTGTTTAAATTTGTACTTTGTATTAGTTACAATTTGAAAACAGATTGGCTCTTTATTAGTTAAAATGCAACGGGCTAGGCGAGTTAAAACTAGGAGGGCTTTATGTATTCTTACTTAAATTTCGAGAACTTTCTCGAAAGGCAATTGCCTATTAATCGTTTATCTAAATGATTATTAATACTAAAAACAAAATTAATGAGGTGAAAATCTAAATTAGAAGTGATATATACGCTTAAACTAATATTTATTAAGTATACATGTATATACAATTATGATTATAAATACCTAATTTATTCTAAAATTAAAAAAGTATCTCGGTACTACTTGTGAAAGTTTTCTAATGAAAATCTTAAAATGACAAACATATCTCAATAAAATAAGTAATAGAGAAAAGTACTGCAGTCTTTCTTAGTATAATAGTTACCAATACTTTCAGTCTTTAACTTAACACTCGCCTAGGAGCAGCATGGCAAGGCGTCCAATGTTTATTCAAGTTCCAGGTTAAATATTGCTTTACTAAGCTATGCCTTGGTGAGCGTTACATATATATGTGCAACTGAGCATTGGATACCTTCTTAGCTGGCATGTATAGTAGAGAAAATCAAATTAAATGTCTTTGATTCTACTTACGTACAGACCTAATTCACAAACAATTCTAGACAATTGTCTACTGGACAATTCACTATAAAAAATTAATTTTATACATTAAAAAGTTCCTTCTAATTATATATCCAATAATGTCAAAGAAATTATTAAATTCGGATTAAAAAATTTCACGCAAATCTTTTCTTTAAAAACTATTGTGAGATTCGAGATATTAATCAGTCAAATAAAAATATATCCATGTAGTTTTAAAAATTTGGCAAAACAGAAAAACGAATTGTCCAGTTTTCTAACATACATTCATTAGTGTAGGAAGCAGAATATTCATATAAAAATGAAACGTATCAAAATTAACTAAGTTCACGAATGTCTTTTACGCGTATTCTAAATGGACCTGGTAAAGGTGCTGATGCATTTGTAGTTGTAGTTTCGGTAGTAGAGTTAGAAGGAAATGGATCCGAAGCAAACGATGAAGTTTCTATACTGTTGCAGTTTATAAATGGTATTTCCAGATCTCTTCTGGGTATATTATCTTCGCTGATATTAATGTTAGGCATGTTATTTTCGGTAACATAAATGGGTTGTTGATGGTAGCTGTGATCGTTATGTTCAAAATGTGACACTACATCTGGTATCTGAGGAGAGTACTGAAGGATAGGCGGATTTGGCGTTTCTACAATTTGCATGAAGTTTGTCGATTCAGAAGTGCTGCAAGATGGGATTGTGTTTAAGGCGCAATCTGAATTAACAGTCGTGTAAGAACCGGCAAGGTTGTTTAAATATAAACTGTAGACAACTTTTGGGGATGATGGTTTTTGTTGTACAGCATTGGTGGATAAAAGAAGAATTTTGTTCAAATTGTTGCTTATGGTATTCTTTAATTGGAAAGGAGGTTGCCGTTGCAGTAGTTGTTGATTTTCCAATCTTTGCGATATATCAACGGGCTCATTTACAATATGATAATAACCACTGGCATGTTGCTTCAAATTAATTTGAGTTTTAGTATTTAAGGGAGTAACATTTTCACGGTTTAAAAGATTATTCGGTGGTACAGGAAGGACCGCTTGTTTTATATTAGGAGTGATATTTCGATACATAAGGTTAGGTTTAGACGGTTTAATTTGAAATGTTTTTGGTTTAACAAAAGATGAAATTGTACGAATTTTAATGCCACGAACAGTGGAACCAAAATTTGTGTTTATGTTGATGTTGGCTTCTTTAAATGCTGATCGGTATCGATTGACAATTAATTCAACAGAATCGACTCGGTGCAATTTAAGAAGTGGTGTGTTTGAAGCGTTGTTCAAGCTGCAATGTCTAATGAGATGATTTCTTATTAATTCCAAAGTTTTGAATTTGAAATTACATGTTCTGCAACGAGTGTGTATTCTTTCATGACTTAAAAGTTCCTTTTTACTGGTAAAATCTTTTAAGCAAAATGAACAAATGTACTGTGAAGGTAAAGCAGTAATTATGTTACTAGGGATGATTGCATCATTAAGAATAATTATATTATTAGGTGGCGTTTGTTCAGGAAGTTTTGCAACAATATCTGCATCAACAAGCTTTTTCTTTGGTTGATTAATCGACTCAATACATCCTGCTTCATCAGAAGCTGATCTTTTACGAGTTTGCAAAGGTTGTAAAGGTTGCAAAGTTTGTAAAGGTGGCAAAGGTTGCAATTGAGGGATATTCTCTTCAACAACAGGAGGTATGATAGTTTCTGGTATTTTCGGTAAAGAAGCCAATCTGGTAATCAAATTATATTTACTTAAATAATCATCATCGCTGTCCGAAAAATTTGAATCGATTTCACAAAAATTCATCATTTTGGCTCGACTTTGTCGAGAAGAAACTACGTTTGTATCTTTGCTAGTGTTACTAACTCCACGGTTTGCAGGAATAGTTTTGGGCCGTTTAGTTAGTTGTTTTTTTAAATGGCATACTTGATTTTGATACCACTGTAAAACAGAATTGCGGTCTAGTGCAACAACTGGACTAACATTCAATTTAAATATTTCTTCAGGAAGGTTAATATTTTTGTAATCGTCAAATAATTTTGTTATCGAAGGATGTTTACTTCTTACAATAGTTGTAATAATTCTATTAAATGTTTTAAAAGTAGTATTATTTACGTTTCGACTTTTTTTATCCCCTATTTTATATACTATTTTATAATTAAGAGTGTTATCTCGTTTTATCTTTATATGCACTAATTTTTCTTTTAATGCAATTAATTGCTCTTTGTAATACTGAGACTTTTCTTCAGAATAACTACAACATCCACAACTAACTGTGACATTTGTATCTCCTTTTACTTGCATGATATTTATATTTTTTAACGTTTTTGCGATGCGTTTTATACGTATAGCGCACCAATTAATTATTTGACGATTGTCTAAACTTATTCTTGGATTTATGTTATTACTATACACGCTGTATGGAAGAATGATATTTTGATAATCAATAAACAATTTTTTTATTGTTGGATGTCTGTACTGCTTGTATTTAACTTTTAACAATTTCCTCTTTTCAAGTTTGTCATTTACTTCCACTTTGGGAACTTCTTTTTTTGGACGCGCTTTATCCTTAGTTGATAAACTGAGTAATTCTAATGGATCATGCACTAAAATTGATTTTCCATCCAGTACATTACTTTTATAAGCACCATCGTCATCACCTAAAAATGGAAGGATGCGTGCTTTGTTGTTTGATGCGCCCCCTTTCGATTGAGATGGTCTTTTAGTTGCTTCCTAAAATTGTAACAGTATGCATCATAAACGATTCATGTTAAATTAAATATTACCTTAGTTTTAGGTTTGACCGAGGGCTTGAACCTACTTAAATTATGCATGTATCCATAAATTTCACAACAATTATTGCAAGCCAATAAATTACTTATTAACTAAAATTAAATATATTAAATTTGTGAATTTAAAAAATATACTTCTTACCTTTGTTTTTCCTGCCATTTTTGGTAAAGAGGGTGGTGGTAATTGAAAACGATAACGGAGTCCTCCATAATTATAATGTGCCTTTCCATTTACAATTTGACGTCGGTGTGTTAAATTAGGATACACTCTCTTTATCATTTTACCAAAATCTGATGTACCCACGGGTTTTATTTTATTTTTTTGACAAAATGACCTGTATTCATAAAGCAATAATTTAAATATCTGATTAATTATTCATAACTTACTGATATTTTAAATACACATTTTGCTTAGGAGTCATAGCATAACGATTTTCTTCAAAACAAGTTTTCAACCACATGATGCTTTGGCTAATAATCGGGCTACAACGGATTGAGGAAGATTGAACGTCGTTAGATTTTTTCTTACATTTTGGCAAATTTAAATATAAAAATAAATATTCTGTTGAATTTAATAAGTTTATCTTGGCCAAAATGTTCTCCAATAAATCCTTTGAGGTGTCACTGAAATTACACTAATCACTTGTTCTGCTATTTAGTGATAGTGTAAACTAGATCACTACAATTAAATAAAAGCTATTCTATACCAAACCACTCAGGGCCAATTTCACCAACATATTTAACTGTAGATTTTTAAAATTTATTATAATTTTCTAAGGAAATAATTGTTATCTACAATCGTTGCTGTGGGAATAACTAATCAATTAATCTAATCGACGGTTAAATACCTTGGTGAAATTGGACCTCAAACTAATAAACTTTGGAAACACTTCTGACAATTTTATTTCAAAATGAGATATCTAAAAATTAAAAGCTGACTGCACATAGTGTTAGTATAACTTCACTATGTATCTTGAAAAACATGCATGCACTTTCAGTGCCACCTGTGTTAGGTATACCAAGTTCCTGACATATGTAATTGTTTTGTGTTGCATGAATACTTATCACACACCATGTGCGCAGTCTGCACCTTGTACTCTATAAAGAATAAAACGAATTTCTCAACCATGCAGGGTTTGTAAAAATAAAAAAATTTAAATGTTTAGACTCAAAAATCATGTTTAAGCACAGGCATGTCTCATCGATTTTATTAAATACAGGAAAAAGCTTAATTTTGAATTGTACTGCAAAATCCTTAAAGTTATATTGATATGACACAACCAGACATTAATGCCTGTAAGACAATTTCAATTAGTGCAATCAAGGAAAAACCTACACCTGTTGTTTTTATGTTTATTAATATTTCAGAAAATACATTAAAATACTCCTTAACTAAATAAAAATATAAACTGCGACTAACTTCAATCCTAACATCAAGAACTCCTACTCAAAGTGAAGGTTAACAACCAGCTGATTTAGTTCATGCATAAATAACACATTTGCGGAAAATAACAATTTACTTTAATATAAAAATCATAATGATGCAGTTCTTAACCTTTTCGCTATGCAAAAATAAAAATTAATGATTAAATATACCTTTTGAAAACTTTTTTACTTTCTCTTACCTATATGAATATAGTTTAGAGAAAGTATTGTTTCCGACCAAAATTTTCGATGTTGAAATTTTAGTGGAAATACACGTTTTGGGGTCCCCTGAGTCCAAAAATTATGTTTTTAAAAATTGGTGTCTGTGTGTGTGAACATGATATCTTAAAAACGAAATATCGTAGATAAACAAAATTTGATATTTAAGTTTGTATCCATCCTCGCACGTGACTACAACAATTTTATTAGAATCCAATAATCGGAAATGCCACTTTACTCTTGTCATTGTTTGGTTTTTCGAGATTTTCTCGAAATCGGTTCTACCGATTTTTTAAAATTTTATATTTGTTTTTTATTATCTGCACATGAGATGTCAAGAATTTAGTTAAAATCTAAAGTGCGGAAGTGCCACTTTACTCTTGTCATTTTTGGTTTTTCAAGATTTTTTCAAAATCGGCTGTAACAATTTTTTTAAAATTCTATATTTACGTTTTTTATCTTCTGCATATAAGAAATCTAAAATTTAGTTAAAATCTAATGACTGGAAGTGCCACTTTATTCTTGCGATTTTGAAGTTTTTTGCGATTTTCTTGAAAACGTTTTTAACAATTTTTTTGAAACTTTCTATGGTACCTATCTCTATAAGATCCTTTTCCGTGAACTTAGAGCTTTTCCTGAAAAAATGTGTTGAAGCGAGCTATCAGGGACAATCTGTGGTGTTAAGCAAGGTTTTACGTGTCCAGTAACTTGGATGGGCGTCCGTTACAATTATCATTTTCAAAATAAACATAAATAATAATTTAATCATTTGTGGACACTATTTCCATATCTATGTGCGTAAGAGAAAGTCATGTGTTGTCTCACACCAGATTTTTATTTTGTTTTAGAATAATGTTTAGACAGAAATTAAAAAAAGCAATTTTGCTGATATTACCATAGGCACACACAGTTCATCTCTGCTAAAGATAAACAATGTTCTAGACAACTGTTTATTCTTTAGATAATACATTTACTATTTCAAAGTGCACATAGATAAATTTTGATATTTATTACAACAAAAATTTTTAACTAAAATTTATACCCGTCATAAAATCAACAAATATTGGCTAGATGATAAAATGCTTATATATAAACAAAACAAACCCAAAATCAAGAGTAAATATACCTGAACCTCTATTAATTTCAAAAAGGGTCATCAATAAGCAACTTCCGGAATGTGGAAGCAAGTAACATTTTAAAATCGTTTATTTATGACACTCGAATTTCATATAAATTTGTTTTCGTTGTCTATTGATGATAGCCATAATTAAACGGACCTAAGAATTAAATTATAAAGTTTCCTTTCTTTAGGAGATCTCATACGACAATATAAAAAAATTAAAAAACAATTTATATTTATATATATTTTATATTTATATATTTCAATAATTTTTTATCAAAGCATCTCAAATTTTGAATTAATTTTCACCAAATTTGTTTCCTATTCATCATACATCAAATGATTTTTGTTTACTGTGAAGTGAGAACAAAACAAGTTTATTTTCAAATCAACACATTTCAAGACTGTTGTACATGTTTTTAAAGCAAGAATTTTTAGTTTTATCAACAAGACAGATGCAACTCACTAAATTTGCAAGATTAATTTAATATACTCCAAAATAAATGTGAGTTGATTACATGTAAATAGATAATTGTAAGTTAGTGGAGATAAATACATAAATACATTGTTATTGAAAGAGTGAACTCACAAACTAGTAATAAATCAAAATCTAATGTTAATTGTTTTATATAAGCTTATGGCAAGAAGTGCTGATAAAAACATTGAGTTGCTAATGAAAATGTTGAAAAAGATGCAGGACAAAATGGATCTAATCAAAGTAAATTATAAGAAGAAATGAAATCAAATCAAAATACATTACAAGAATAAATTAAGTCTAGTCCTAATAAACTACAAAAGGAAATTAAAATGAGCCAAGCTAAATTACAGGGTGAAATAATAACAATTAATACAACTCAGACTAAACTACAGGATGAAATTAAACCAAGATAAAATGTATTAAAAGAAAAATTAAATTAAGACAGATTAACTTACAAGAAGAACTAACAAAAGAAGTAGAAGATGTTACCAATGAGATATCAACAAAGTATAAGGAAATAACTAAGAAGTGTGGAGAATTACATCAAAAGTTTATCCTTCTCATTATCAGTAAGCCTAAGAAGGAAGCATCCTTTTTCCTCATGAACAATCAACAGAAATTAATGCACAGCAAGATCCCTCACCGGCCTGTGGCTAAGAATAGCAAGACAAGCACATATGATGGAAAGACACCTTGGGACAATTACCATAAACAGTTCATGACAACAGCAAATAAATAGTCCATTCAAGAAAAGGCAATTGCCTTAATAGCGGTACTATGTGTGGATGTTTTAGACAATCTACACACCATACTAGATGATCTGCAAAATAATTTCATTTATCTTGTTTCAAGAACATGGTGTTGGAAATGTACAAAATGAGGACATATACAGAAAAACTGCCCAGGCTGCAACCAGTCTTTCAATAATATAAATAACATCATACCAGAAGAATCATTGAAATGCTAATGCTTAACCAAGGTAGCCTTGCCTAGAAGAATGCAAACACCATTCTTGGTTGGAGTCAAAAGTTGAAGAACCTTCTGTAAATCACACTACTGTAATCAACAATGACCAGAAACTAGATGTCAAGTAAGATAAGAAAGTGATCCAGATCTGAAGTTGTTAAAATGGAAGGTTGGGAGGAAGTGGCTCCATTTAATCCCATTGTTAAAGCATATTGATCTGAATGGGATTCCTTGCAAGTTAAGGATGATAATTTGAAAAGAGCATTGGAAAGTTATAATGAAAGTGAAAGATAAATGCAATTGGTGGTTCTGAAAAACAGAGTAGCAGCAGTTTTGCAACAACTGCATGATGATCCATTAGGAGAGAATATGGGAGTAAAGAAAACTCCAAAAAAAAGGTCTGTGAGTGATTTTATTGGTTGAACTGTAGGGACGATGTTAAAGAGTGGTGCTGAAAATGTGTAACATGCACTTTTGGAAATTGTCCATTGGGGAGGCAAAAAGCACCGATGAAACAATATAATGTCAATAGCCTATTTGAAAGAATAGCAAATGATATAGTTGGACCACTTCGGAACTAGAAGCAAGAATAAATACATCCTAGCTGAGATAAGATTATTTTAGTAAATGCTTTACCAAATCAAGAGGCAGTTACAGTGGCCAAGAGCTTGGTGAAAGAATTGTTTAGACATTTTGGAATTCTATTAAAATTGTATTAAAACCAAAGAAGAAATTTTGAGTCAACTTTATTCCAAAGTCTCTGCCAGCTGTTGAAAATATGCAAGACTAGAACAACTGCTCTTCATCCACAGCCAAACAGAATTGTGAAAAAATCAAATGATGGGAAGATATTTGTCAAAAGTTGTTAGACCGCCAAAGAGATTGGGACCAGTACTAACTAATATCTGTTTTTGGTGGCATGTCAGTTGGCTGTAAATGAGATGAAAGGTGAGATTCCGATTAGAGTGTTATTTAGGTGTGAAATTAGGTTACCATGTGATTTGGAGTTTAGTAGCAGGCCTGGAGAGGAGGAGATTGTTGGAAATGAATATCCCGAAAGTATTCAAAGGTAACTAAATTCTATTCATGAGAGTTTGTCATAACATCCAGATTGCCAATGATCGAATGAAATTCCACATTGATATAAGTTCAAAAGCAGGACGATTTCATTCTAATGATCTGGTTTGCTTGTACCAGCCCCAAAGATGATGTTGTTTATCTCCTAAATTGTAAAATGATCCTGGGAAGTTATAAAAAGGAAGAATGATGTAATATATCAAATAATGAAATTGCCCAGAGAAAAGCCCAAGGTGGTTCATATGAATCAGTCAGCTGCAGGAATGCAGAATGACCAACAAGAACATGAACAAAGAGCGAATCATGTTGAGTTCGGAAATGTAAAAATCACGGATAGTGAAGTCATTTACTAATTTATATGAACCTATTTAGGACTTTGCAAAGCTCGATTTGGAGTTACCTCTGAAGAATATAGAAATCTGTCTGATGTACTAGAGGAATATCTCTAGGCTCATTTTGTTTCTAAAGATGTTTAAATGTTCTGTGGCATCACAGTTAAATTAAAGAAGAGGTATGGTGATATAGAAAAAAATATAGCAATCTGTCTGATGTACAGGAGGAATACCTCTTGGCTCATTTTGTCACTAAAGACGTTTGAATGTCCTGTGGCATCATAGTCAGAAGAAATACAGCAGCAAGGATTAGAGCTTAAGAAGTCATGTATGTCACCTACTGCGCCATCATCGCCAAGGTGTGCAAAGCATTTACTACCTTATTATGAAAGCGTGGTCTCATCAGAATCACATTATGAAGACTTATGGAAGGCACTATGGATCCCAAGGAAATAAATTTGTGCCAGTGCTAAAAGCCGGACCTGCTTTGAATGCAAGGTTACGTCAGGAATGTGGAAACGGGAAGTCTATTTCTAGCTGCAGACTTGTGTGTATCATGATATTTCAGAATTTCAGTTATATGTATTTCTTCTTATTTATTTTTGCCATGAAACAAAAATGTCTAGGCCAGGCTGGTTCCCAAAAATTCATTTTCTTTTTTTTTGGCTTCTATTTATTAATTGGGTCTAAATTCTATATATTTTTGTTTTAGGAATGCAGCAGGTCTTTCTGGGAGGGGGTAGTTTAAATGGACAGATTGAGTTCGGGAAGGTAATTCAATTAGCTCTAATAGAGTCTCTTAAATAACAAGGATGGGTGAGTTACTTCATGATTAATATTTTCAATAAAAACTACTAGGCAACGAGTTTCCTTCTATGATCTATAAAAGCATTTGCACTTGTTTGAACGTATTATCTAATTGTTGCCGGCCATATTATTTGAATATTTATTATTTTAGTTGGCTTAAATGTCATCACTGTTACTGTGCAATTATTATTATATTATGTAGATATTATCTCTTCGCAATTTAATTTTCATGGCAAGCACCAAATCCTGTTTATTGAACTTCAGAAAAATCACTATTAACTTCAGAACTCATGTTGTGACTGCTATTTTAAGAAATCGAAAGATCTTAATTTCTTCGATCAAAATTGATTGTTTTGCCAAATTGGATTTTACTTTGGTTCATGACTCTTTGTCTTTCAAAATTATTATAATAAAATTTACTTGATTATTTATTTAGCTGTCTTAAATATAACATATCACTTCGTGACTGTAGTAATTAACTATCTATGTTAATTAGTCATTTGTTTACTACTGCTGCTTCACGTGTTTTAGTAATAGCGTTCTCCTGCCAGAGAAAAAGAAAACATATAAAGGATAGAATGCTCTCCCCCCCCCCCC
>JAHWXV010032027.1:0-11700 GCA_024586415.1 Phrixothrix hirtus
TCATCATTGCAATTTAGTAAAGTTAATGTTAAAATTAAATAGTAATATTTACTTTTTTTACGTTTGCAACGAATATTATCAACTCTGATGTAGGTCGTCGGATTCGGTGTCCCTAGTTTATTTATTTTTATTCGACTTACTTAAAATTAAAGTATCTCAAAAACCACCAAGCTTTGTATAATGCATGTTATGGTTAAAAACATTGAAAATTGGCTGTAACATGTCTTCAAAGGAATATGTCCAATTACCAGTAATCCTGTATATGGAAATATTTCGTATTAATTTTTATATAAGAAATGTAGAAAAGGCGAAACTTCTTCCAAGAACTGCTAAGTAATGTACAAGTATTAAATATTTTTATAAAGTATAATGCATTAATATTTTATAATTTATTAATGAAATCAATGCATTAAATAAACATGAAATCATTGTTTTAAGAATAAATTAAAAACAAAACTTAATACATAGTATAGAACCCTAGATTTCTAAGTAGAATCTCTTGATTCCAAGACATCAGCTATTAAATCTGTACAAACTACTTCATTTTATTGGCTTAACAATTAAATCTATTTCTAGCTAAACTATTTACTTTAAAAAAGTAATCCAGGGTGCGGTAGAAAGGTATCACACCTTTATAACTAGATGAGAGGGGGAGTACTATTAGAATGGTATACATTCATTGTTAGATGCCATTTCAGTAGCCATGGAACTGTAGATGATTGAACAATGCATCTTTGTTTACAACACCTGTGTTGCAATTGGTCATTCAGTAGTGCAGGCACAATGAAGATTTCAAAGTCACTTCAATATCGATAGACACCGTATTGTCCCATCTCTCCCAACAATACTAGAATGATTTAACAACTTCAATACGAGGACAACTGTGAGACCTAGAACAACTCAGGGAAGTGCTCAGACCCTTAAAACGCCAAAAAACATCAAAGGAGTTTGACAGGCTGTGGAGACATACCCTTACCATTCAGTGGCATGACATTCTGGTGCTTTCTGCATGTCAGAGGTCAGTTAGCTAAATTTTTTCACTTGGACATTGACTTCTTTCCAGATGGAGAATCATAACGGTATAAACTCAAGGAAAATAATTATGTACAGAGATTTACATTTGCAGAAATGATACTGGAAACCTTGGAAAATGACCGTATTCTGATAACAAGTGACGAGACTTATTATCGCTTATCAAGTGCTGTCAAACAAAATTGCTGATGCTGGTTGGCAAATAATCCACAGGAAGTCCACCAACACCCTCGATATAATGAAAGAATAACTATGTGCTGCAAAATAGCTCACTTTGACATTGGACTACTTTTTCCAAGACAATGGATGTATTGTGTGTGACAGTCAATTCACAGAATTGCCTTACGATGTTGCAAGAATTTTTAATGCTTGAATTGAGAAGACATCGAATTGCCCTTAATTGGGTTTTACTTCAACAGGATAGAGATATTTGCCATATCTCAACAGAATTCATGTTTTTTTAAGGGAATTCTTTCCAGAGCATCTCATTTCATAACGCAGTGATGGGGTGATGTCCCCCCTCAATTACAGGATCTTTCACTATGTGATTGTTTTTTATGGAGCTAACTGGAAGTTTTGGTTTATAGTGACAAATCACAAACTCTTGAAGCCATTTTGGAAGCCTTAACTTGAGAAATTTGAGTAATTCCACATGCTATGCTTGAAAGGTGTCAGCAATTTTTCCACCTGCTTGCAAGAATGCTTGATCAAGAACGGTCACCCCTGGAAGATATTTTTAAAAACTGAATTACATTCTTTTTGTTTGTACTTTGTTTCTTAAATGGCAGTATGCAGGGTGTCTGGGATATAAGAATATTATTTAACATATCTGTAAAAACTTTTAATTTAACTTAAAAAAATGTTTTTACAAATTTCTGCATAAATATTAAACACAAATCCACATTTATAATGACCTACATTCAATCATGTGTTGGTATTTACACCACAGAAATGTTGTTCATAGTGTAAATCTGTATTTAAGTTATTTAAACACAATTTTACTGCAAATTTTGAAAATAGATTGTTATACAAAAACATTTAAAAAAAATTTGGGTTATTTGTTATATCTGTCAGAGCAAGAGTGAGATATCTATTCTTTGATTGCCATAATGGTCATTTGAAGGAATAAACATGCATAGTTTTCCCATTTTACACTGAATTTTGAAAGGTTTTTTTGTCATTGGTACATTAAGCGTATTACTGTTTAATATGTTAAGTATGACTATAGACTAAAATTTGGGATCCTCTAGGTGGATAATTTTTTTTAGCATTCAGATCCAATACACCTGTAATTTATATACTTTAATGTTTTGTTTAAAAAATTATCTTTTTTGCAAACATTTTTTTTTTCTTCAAGTATGTGCCTTGCCGGTTGTTTAGTCAAATTGCTGCAATTATATGGGGAGGTATGACATTATACCTTGCTTTTTGAAATAACATACAGGTGATATTTCAGACTATGGTTGATTTTCTAATATTTTGAACACTTTACTAGCATATTTCTGAATTACATTATTATGATTAATGATGGGTGTTTTAGAAGTACAGTATAACTTTGTTAAAACGAACTTGAAAATTGCAAGCATTTTGATCATTGTAAATGATCGTTTACTGTAACAAAACCATTCAAAATACATGTTAACACACTTAATATGAGCTACAAATTAAAACTGAGCACAGATTTGTGTACAATCACATGTAAATAATTTCTCTTTGACATGCTTCGCGTTGCATTAGTAACTGGAAAAATAAGCTTGTCGTTTATATAAATGCAGAGAAGTGAAACATAGTTGACTTTAAGTGAAAAATGTATGTTGCCAAAGGTGATCGAGGCCAACTAAATTACCAAAAATCAGCAAAATTTCCATAAACCTCCACTAAGCCATGCAATGCGAAGCATGTCAAAGTGAATTTCTTTGCAGGGGATTTTACTTTTACAATTCCTCTTGATTCTTTTTGCCATGTAGTACTGTAGAGAGAAACAGATGTATAGTTGAACACATGTAATAAATCTCACATGACGTTTTCTTTTCCTTCACCCTCTGTGGTTGCACACAGCGATTTTTATGGATCCTTACTGATCGTTTTTGACAATTTTGCCAAATCTCGGAGGGGTAAAACGTACATATCTCATTTAAAGATAACTTTATGTAAATGTAAAATCACAAATAAATTGGTGTGCATTTAAAAATTACCGTGCACTACACCGTATTTCACAAATGAGTGATGATAAACTTTACATATCTGACGGAATTCTTGATGGGTATTTTTAAACTCCATTATCGGTCTCTACATACGTTTGTCTAATGCAAGTAAATAGGTTTATCTATCTTCTTTATTGATTAATTCTTAAAATTAATTAGTCTATTCAGATTAAGTTCATTATAACAGATCGTAAAATGTAATTTACACTAATTAAAGCGTTCATTATCTCCGACCATTCGTTATAAATGTGTTCATTAAAACCAATCATACGATGTACGTTAATAAATATACGTCAGTTTGGGCTTGAGTTTTTTTTGTTATAGGCGATTGTTCGTTATATCACGGGTGAGCTATAACAGAGTTACACTATACTACTTACTAATAAATTTGCGATAAAACAAAAATTAGTCAGTACTGACAACTGGTTAGAATTTTCTGGTCACATAGATGGCTAGATTTCATTTACCATAAGTTAAGCGTTACACTGAGGCTCTCCGTTAAACCATGCCGATTTACATTAATAACAATGTGAGGCACAATATTAGGTCATGCCATCTGTGAGTCATCTGCTGGTGAAGCACACGTGTAGTGCCATGCCATACTTAATGTGTTAACATTATTAAGTGCTGTCTATTGTAAACATGTAAATAGGCAGTCATTCAAAAAAAAAAATTACAGTTAGCATTATTGCAAAATAATTGCGATATTGAGAAGTCAGAAGATGGTGATTTAAGTTCTTTCAAATTAATTTCATTAAAACTTCCATAAAATTTAAATAAGGATTTCAAAGAAACTTGTGCTTTATTTTTAAGAAGTAAATTAGAATACGGTTAAAAAGTTGGTAATGTTCCTATAACAGGAGAAAGTCAAGCTGCCTTATATACAATATAACTCTCTTATAGTGAACCCACAATATAACGAACAAAATCTCAAGTCGTGATGTAAGTTACATTTATTAAGGTACATTTAACAATTGCTTCTAACAAACACTTAATTATTGTAAATTAGATTTTACGATCTTTTATAATGACCTTAATTTGAAAAGACTAACTAATTTTGAGAATTCATCAATAAAACAGATTAATAAAGTTATTTACTCGCATTAGACAAATGTATGTAGATACTAATAAGGGAGCTTTAAAATATGGGTCAAGAATTCCATCAGATATGTAAAGCTTATCGCTCATTTTTGAAATATTGCATGACACATGGTAATTTTTATATGCTTACCAACTTATGCATGATTTTATGCTTACATAAAGCTATCTTTAGATAAGATATGTATTTACCCCTCTGAGATCTGCTGAAGGTGTTCAAAGATCACCAAAATTGTCAAAAGTTCAGTATAATTTCCGTAAAGCTTGTCACTTATTTAATCGCAGCACAACACTGCAAATCGTGGAGAAAAACATTGCATAGGATTTATTTCATGTATTCAAATGTTGTTACATCCGTTTATCTCTGCAGTACTGCATGGCAAAAAGAAGCAATAGGAATTATAAACATAAAATCTCCTGTGAAGAATTTCACTTTGGTACGCTTTGCATTGCATTGCATGAGTTACTGGAGATTTATGGAAATTTTTCTAAACTTTTGGTAATTTAGTTGGCCTTTGGCCAACTTTATGCTTCACTTCTCCACATTTAAATAAGCGACAAGCTCACTGATGCTTGCAATTTCCAAGTTCGTTATAACAGAGTTATACTGTATATGTACATATACCCATACCGTAAAGCATCAATTAACCGAACCACTTTGAACTGAGAGTGGTTCAGATAATCAAAAAAGTTTTTTAAATGAATTGACTAATTTTTACTTATGAATACATATAAATGTATCTAAAACGCAATATCATGTTTAATTGCCTATTTATTTAAGTATGTATATACTTAACAATATTTGTCATAGACTGCTCTGAATGATGGTTTTTTTATATAAAAGTTATATTTTTAGTTATGCATAATTTGAAACATCATTAAATACCTGATATTAAGCACTTTACTCATTCAAAATACTTCACTTTGATGGAACCTATGACACTTATTTTTTTTTGATAATTTTTCAATGTTGAGTTGATTAACTAGTTGATTAATGTTCGGTTAATTGACACTTTGCTGTATGTATATATACATATATGAGACTACAGGGTGATTTTAAAATTCACCAAGAAACTTAACACAGCACTGTAGAGGCCTATCCGCATCCATTAACAAGAAAAATCGCATAAAATAGGACACTTTTTGAAAGAAATTAAAAATGCTGACTTTTGAGAACTGTGGGAAAATGTGAATACAAATAAATATATTTAGATAAATTATCTGTGCCATAGATGAATAACATGTTATTTTAATATTAAATTACAAAATGGTATATTATTTTATGTGTACACTAACATATCCTACTATTATTAGTACTTAATACCAATGACCTACATTTTTAGTCATGGCTTATACAAACAAAAATTATAAACGTGTTCAGTTACGCTGCAAAAAATATCCAGATTTTTATAAGTAATATAATTTTGATATTTCCTTATTTAAAATTCATAAAAATTAAAGAAACACTTATTTTTACGAGAAGTGTTTAAAATATTCCACCGTAAATTAAAAAATTGTCTGTCATTCTGATACTAGTTAATCCATCAATTATTTACACAAATACGATGTTCAACTTACAATTAAATGAAATTTCATTAATAAACACAAAACCGAAAATTAATATACTTTGGTAACAAAAAATATGGACGCTAACTGCATTTGATAAGACACAAAAAATTCTGATAATTTAACAATATTGAAAATATTTGTAACGAATGTGACGCTTTAATGAAATTAATATCCCCAGTTTGTGTACAAGTTGAATTTTAGAATGACTAACAACTATGTCGTGTTTATAGTTCAGTCACTTAAAACCACTTATTCAGTTGTTGCCTTATTACAGGGGTTCTCAAACAGGCTTGTATCATTTCATTAACAGCTTTTTTTCTCTTGATTTAGAACTTCCCCATGTGTATAGTCCAAGTTTGTTGGTGGATTTTAAAATCACCCTGTATATGACTGCCACGACAAATTAGCATAATTATAAAGCTATCATTTAAGAACACATTTAATTAATAGTTTAATAAAATTGAAAATATAATTACTCAATTTTATAAAAGTAAAACCGCTGATAAAGTTCTAACTTAATTTGCTGCTCTTGATCTGCATTACTGCAACACTTTGAGAAGGCTTCATTACCTCTCGGAATACATTGTGGTTTTTTTTTATATGAGATGTTATATGTTTTAAGCTTCTAGATAGTTCAATATATGCTAAACATAAGGTTGTAATATTAATCAGTATACAGTATGGCAAAAATGACCACCTTTATATAGAAATGAATATATAGTTGATCTACTGTATTAACAATATTTACCAAGGAGTTTAATTTTACTACATGTCAACAGTTACTGCAAACTGCAAAACTATTTATATTATAAATTAATTACAGGCGAGTTAATAATTATGTCTGTGTAAATAAAAGAACTCATTTGTAAGTACTCTAATAAATTGGGGTTTTCCTTACATTTATTTAATAAAATCTCGTAAAATTCCACTATAATGCAATTTAATTATCTGTACTTTTTCTTCTGACCCATCTTTATTCAAAGAAATGCTACTTACAATTAAATTCTCCCCGATAATGTAACATGAGACCATTACGTGCTACGTGCTTAATGAGAATCAAGAACTTACCTTCATATATTCAATACAGTAAGACAAGTAACTGTTCCACATCTAGCTATCTTGTTTCTATAAATGCAACTAATTGTTTTGTCTTATTTGTTCATATAGATTTCCCTATGTATAATTCTCCACTCTCTATCCAGTATGTATTTGAGATTATTTAATGGTATGTGAAAGTTTTTCTATATTTTTTAAATTAACTAACTTGAAACAACTATTCAAATTAATTGACAATCTTAAATCTATTTAGATCTTAGCACATTTAATATTTTTATCTAAGTAATTTATAGAATTTGTTACATTCACAATTTTGTCAAAAAAATAAAATAAACTTACCACTGACTATGTTTCTGCCATAAATTTATATCTGATACAGTTACATTAAAACTGATTCAATGTGGTATCTATGTTTTTTGACATGTTAAAATTGCTTTTGCATTGGCAATTCAATTGAAGAAAGCTGAGTTGGCATTTGCTGCGCAATTCATGTCATTTTGAAGGTTAAGATTAAAATAATTACAAAGTTAGAAGTACAGTTTAACATTTGATAGTCATTTTGATTCTTTTGATGTTGTGATCATTTTTTTATGTGATCAGATGTGTTTAATTTAATCCATCAATTTAGCGGATTAAGAATTGAATTCAAGTTCAACCTTAAAATGTTTATGCTGCAAATTTCAATCAAAAAAATCTATCTACTGTAGTGAGGTGACAGAAACATAGCCACTGAGTAACAATATTGTTATTGCAAGATACAACAAGGAAGGGCCATGCAATAACAATACATGTTACTTATGTAGAGTAAAACCTGTTATCAATATAAAATACAAAAATATAATGTTACAATTATTAGATATTGAAAATTCCACATCAATGTGACAGGCCGCATGCCCCATGACATATGACTTATGAACAATCATCTTAAAACAAATACAGCCTTTTACATTGATGTGGCATATTGCATGTGCAATGTGCCACCTAGATGTGATTTAAAGATTGAATTAGGCCATTTTTTAAGCATGTGAGATGCCGTCTTTGTAAGGCATGTTCAGTAACTATATCTTGTGCCCTTTATATACCAGCTGTAAAGAAACAATTGTATACATAAAGTTTCAATGTGACTAATTACTGTATAGATTGCCGCAGTGATACAAACAATTACATATACTTACACTGTCTAATTGCAGTTAATTATTGCCTAATTTCTCATTTCCTATTAAAATGTGCAAGTTGATTCTTTACATCTGATAAAAGTATTTGCTAGCCACTTTGGTGTAAAATCAACTTGTCATTTAACATTTGCTTCCTGCAACTTGCGGTTTTTATGTTGGTGTAGCAGCCATCTTATAGTGTATAATAGCAAAAATTATTATCATAAATATATAGTAGTATAATAATATAAGATTGAGAAAACAGTTATTCAGAGCAAATTCTGATTAGTGCATGATGATTGGCAAGATTGATTTCAAAATACGCTAACAGTTACCTAATCTCTTCGTGATAATTAAATGCCACTTTATGTTTTAGTTACTTTTAATCATTTTATTGTACATATCACAAGTTGATAGTTAATTTCATTCTTAAGAAGTTAAATAATTTCTAATTGCTGCCATATTTTGAAATCAATCTTGCTAATCACGGCTTGCTCTGACTCAATATTTTCTCGATTTCATGGTATTATGTAGCATGATTTTTTAGACTTATTGTACCGCATATAACTTATTATAGCTGAATTGTTAAGAGATTAATGTTCACACAAATTTGCAAAGAGAGTAGTATCTAAAACCTCACCTATCTACTAACTATATTAAATAGGTCCACTAACTAGCAAATTCTATTAGACATTACCATTTTATTTCCTATAAGAACTTTCCCTATTACAGTTGAAATTCATATACAAGGGTGGTCTGAAAACTAAGGTAAGTAGTACAAAAGAAAGTACTTTATTCAAGTTTTTTACATTTATTTTTTGACAGTCTCCTTTTAATTCAGCGCACTTGTTTCAACGATGTTCAAGTCATTTAATACCTTCACTATAATAGGACGAATCCAATGCTTTGAAATAACCATTTGTTTCTACAATCACTTCCTCATTAGATGGAAATCTCTTTCTATCTAGCCATTTTTTCAATTTTGGAAACAAGGCAAAGTCAGATGGAGCCAAGTCTGAACTGCAAGGTGCATGACGAAGTATTTCGAATCGTAATTCAACTAATTTTGCCGTGATAATGTTCGATAAATGAGCCAGTGTATTATCATGATGAAACAACACTTTCTTTCTACACTTTCTTGCCAAATGCAGTTGTTTTTCCTTTAATTTTTCAATCAGCTGGTCCAATAACAACGTGTAGTACTCACCTGTGATTGTTTTGCCCTTTTGCAGATAATCTATAAAGATAACACCACGAGCATGCCAAAATACCATGACTATAACCTTGTTAGCTTATGGAACCACTTTTGCTTTCTTTGGTACACTGCAACCGGCTTCTACCCATTGTTTGGATTAAATTTTTGTTTCGGGGGTATAGTGGTATCCGCGTTTTGTCAACAGTAATAAATCGACGCAATAATTCAGCGGGATTATGTTTAAAAAGGGTCAAACAGTACTTAGAAGTTATTACGTGCATTCATTTCTCGTCCACAGTTAGCAGACGTGGCACTCATCTTGCCGACAGCTTTCTCATACCCAAATGTTCATGTAAGATATGACCAACACGTTCTTTGGATATGTCTATAGCAGGGTGTCCACTAACTGGGAAAATGACGTGATATTACTTTGATCGGGAAATAGACGTAATTTTTAAATCAAGTCGCAAAATTTACTGCTTTTATTCATCATTACGGTTAATTAAAACCTAGCTTAGCCATCTTCAAGAGAAAAATTGTTCTGTTTGTTTGTAAATATGCCGCAAACGTGAACTCAACTTTAAATGTACTTACTAAAAGTTAAATCTGGCAACATTCCATTTTAATTAAACTTGGTTCTTTAACGGTTTCTAACAGTGTACTTCACTGTTTGTTGGTGCTTACAATACTATCAACAGTTGTTTAAATTATTTTATTGTATAGCAATAAGAAAATTTTATTGTTGTTTTTACAACGTAAGTTCAAAATTATTATTTACGTAGTAGATATAATAAAATAATTGTCGTTTGCTAAAGTAGGCACTTAAATAATACGTTAAAAATGGAATTGTTTATTTTTCATTAAAAATAATTACAACAAATATTTATTAAAATAAAACTCGTCAGCATAATAAAATTCGTTGAAATACTGAAACTTTCAGCTGATGTCACATATTTGTATTCGGTTAATTTTATAGATCAACATAAAAACAAACCAAGCAATGTGCAGTTTACACATGAATAAATGCTAATATAAGTTTAATTCGTAATTTATTGTTATATGCATAATTAATTAATTCATATACAGATGTCTGAGAGTCGATGCTTGATGGCAATCTCAAAGCGGTAAGAGATGCAAAGCCTGTTAAATTTTGGCAAATTTGCATTTTCTAATGTAGTTTCAGGATTTTAGGAATAATTCAATCGATTTTCAGCTGTTTTCGAAATTGGATAAAAATGGTTTTATCCCAAAATCGTTTTTTATTAATACCTGGCTATATTTTGATGCTACATAACATTATTATTTTGTTATGCAAACCATATCTAATTTTAAAATATTTGAATAATCCTTTTAAATGTGGTTTCAATGATTGTAACGGTGTAACTTAATTACATTCATATTTAGAAAAATTAAATATTTTTTTTAATGCTGAAAGGGCCAAATATTTTAATGCGAAATTATTCTACATAAAACAGTACTGTATAAATGGGCGATGTATATTTTAGTATTTTTATTTTTGTTTTCCAAAATTTTTAGATGTCGAAATTTTAATAGAAATATACTTTACGGGTTCCCTGCATACAAAAATCGTTTTTTTGGTAATTGGTCTGTGTGTGTCTGTCTGTGAACACGATATCCCGAAATCGAAAAGTCATGGATAAACAAAATGTTATTTGTTTGTACCCATCCTGGCACGTGATCACAACAATTTCACTAAAATCGAATAATCAGAAGTGCCACTTTAGTCTTATCATTTTTTGGTTTTTTGAGATTTTCTCGAAATCGGCTCTAACAATTTTTTAAAATTTACTAAATTTCTTTGGCATTTAATGTTCTTTCATATAATCTAGGGGGTTTTTGAGTAAATTTTGTGTAAATCGAGTAACCTAAAGTACTTAAAAGTATTAGTTGTGAATAACATATCTCAAAAACTAAGCATCATACAGAAATGAAAAATTATATTTAAATTTTCTATCTTCTTTACATAAGACGGCAAGAATTTAGTTAAAATGGAATAACTGGAAGTGCCATTTTAGGATATTTGCTTTATTTTACGACGATGTCTGTAAATTATTATAACAAGAATACTCCACATTAAATGTGTTTACATACGCAGTTGGTGCTGTTTTATTTTAAATATAATTCTATTAGTTTATGAAATACCGTTGTAAAAAATTTTAAGATTGTGCACTAAAAAGTTATAATTTAATGTATAGCATAGATATTTACTAATTCATAGAAATAAAAGCTATGGCAATTCTCTTGATTGCTTCGCCTCTAAGGCGATCACCTCACTACTTAAAAAATTATGTACATATTGCTATGATCAATTTGAACAATTAATTAAATACCCACCAAAATTTCATAATTACTAGAAAAATCATATACTATA
>JAHWXV010032029.1:0-15599 GCA_024586415.1 Phrixothrix hirtus
ATCTTAGGCGAGATATTTTTATGATCGTATGATACACAACTTTCCAGAATATTCATCATAATAGTTATCGTTGACCACGTATAACTGCTTGCGATCTCTAATTTACATAACTCCAAGGAATATTCATCGTGACTTATTGACTGATGTCGTATCCTTCCCTTTCACTAAAAGGTGCTCTATTATGCATCTTCTCTCAATGTAAATTACATGTTAATTTACAACACGTAATAGAATTTTGGATGTTTCCGTTAAAGCACTTGTAGAACAGTTCCACAAACCGTTAATTTTCTAAATTAATTAATGCAAGCCTTATTATTATTGACTAGGTAGCAATGAATTGCGTAGACGATACTTGCGAAGTAAATTCTGTTATGAAATATTCAGAGAATTTTATTGTAACTCGTAATTTATGCATATGATTAGGTAATAGCTTACAATCGTTTTAAGGAAAATAAATTTGTAAAATGTGCGCAATTGGTAATAAATGGTTTCTTAGCAAAATCAGTAATGTATAAACAAGGTAGGGACAGCAACGTCAATAACTAGTGTAATCAACACTAACCAATACTTATAATTAACTACGGTTGTTATATACTTACATTCATGTATTATTTTGTAAGATAAATTTGTTTAATAATATTGAAATTCATTTCCTTTGTTTAATCCCTTTCGCTTCATTTTTTAGAATATATATTTTACCTAAACCTTACTTATCTATAATTTGTTAAAGTAGTAGTTATTAATTGTTCTTTTTGTGCCAGAGTTATTGTAGTTATATATTATTGATTATGATATGCATTACATAATATTTAAACAAATACATTTTTTAGAAATGTCTCAAGCTGTTTGTATTATAAATAATTGCCTTTATATTATAAGAATACGCAGCATTGAAAATTATTAAGGTACCTTAAAGCGAAAATATATTTAGTAGAGTGTGACAATGAAATCGAAGTGTAAAATTACATTAAGCTTTATGTAGTTGTTGAAGGAATCTGGCGAAAGCTTTTCCCCTAGTTAGCATCCCATTCAAAATTTTATTACATCAGTTTTACTAATGCTACTAACGTTGTAGTTCCTATTGCCCTTGCAGTAATTAGGAATTTAAATTTGATATAAATATAATTTCTAATAATTTTATGCCAAATCAGTATAGCTATAACATATTTCGCAAAATAAGTTTTAAAGAATGTGCAGCCAGCAGTAGTCAAAACCTCAATAAAATACAGAATCGTGTGATTAGCTTTGTTGCTTAATACTCAATTAACTCTATTTGCATTCAACAAGTTGTACCTTTTCTGCGGCTGAAAAATAAACACTCGATACTAATATATAAGTATTTACAACACTTAATCTTGTAGCAGCAAATGGCATAAATTCCGTATGAATGAGTGACCGTTCTCTTTGTGGTGTATACCTCTGCCAGTATTACGATCTTGTTTTTGCTGCTGCTTATATACCATTTCTGAGAATGTTCTGAGGTGTTTCGGGGCAATACAAGAGTTCCTACATCGATTTTAGTAGGGGCCACCGTCCATTTATATTGATTGTGGATTTGAGTAGTGTTATGCCTTGAGAGCTGGGGCCAAAATTGTCGAACCAATCGCTGGACATATTATAGTCTTGTTAGACGGTATGATTTTGTGTATTTTAGGTTAGATTCATAGCATTATTTAAGGTTTGGATGATAAGGAAATGGGATCCGGTAAACGGAGTTATATTATTGGGATTATTAGATATGAAAAAAGTGGCGTTGCGTTTAGAATGTCTTTCATTTATGTAACCAAGGTCGTATATATTTCATAAATGTCATTGATTCCTCAAAGCCCTTTTCAAGTGACGTTTCATACGTTTGACGGCGGATTCCCATAAGCCACCACGATATGGACTTTACGGGGTAATGTATCGCCATTGATATTGTCATTACCTGCAAAACTAAAAGTTGAATAGGTATTGTCATAAATGAAATGACCTAAGTCTCCGAGCTCATTTCGGGCTCCTTTAAAGGTACTACGATTATGAGAGGATCATATAGCAGGCAGATCTCGTTTTGATATGAATCGCTTTAAAGACGCCGAAACATTAACCAAACTTATGTTTGTGACTATTTGAAAAAGAACATAAAAACTACTAAATAGCGTTTCATTAGTTTGGCTGCTCTGTCTGGTTTACTTAAAATAAAAAATAACCCGGCATAATCTATGCCAGTTACTTCAAATTGAAATTTGGGCTTGTTACAATTATCCATCATACCTCCCAATGGGTAATGTGCTAGTATAGGCCTAAATTTAAAACAAGTAATACTATTTTCCACAGTTTTCTTTGTTAAATTTAGCTAGCGTATTGGCCGACAAAACTGCCTAGCAGAAGATAGTAGTAATTGGAAACCTGGGTGTAATAAACTGTCATGTTTATGTTCAGCAATGACTAAAAGCAAGCAGAATTGAATTCCTGGAACGGTATCGTAAATATCTGTGTCTCAATCTGTTACCAACGCGTGGTATTTCGCTATCATCTAGAAATGGATTGAGGGAAAATAGCTTACGTTTTTTGCCTAACACGGGGTTATTAATCAATATTCTTGTTTCAGCTGAAAAGTATACTTGTTGCAGTAACTTTGCAAGTTCATAGTTAGCGTTCTGTAATACTTGAATTGCAAGTAGACCTATTAATCTATTTACGTTGTCTTTAGAATTTGTAAAAATCTAATACAATAAGCACATACATGCCTTGATCTAATTAACTTTGAAAATTGAGAGAAAACATTAAAGCCGGGAATTATTATTTGCAAAACTTTACCTTTATAATTACCGCATATTTAACTGAAGGACGGAGCAACCGGTGTGGATCAATTAGACATTGCACTTTGAAGGAAAGTAGGAGTTCTACGTTAAAGAGAATACGATATTAAGCTTCCTGGTGCGATAACTCTAGGTGCGATGTCTGCAGGATTATTTTATATGTAAATCTAATGCCAAGTATTTATATCTGCGAGCGATTGTATTTTGGAAATTCTGCTTCATACGGACACTTTCAGATCTGACTCTGTTCTAATCCAACATAGTACTACTTGTGAATCTGATCACATGCGAATAGGAATAAAAAGGGATAGTGCATCTTGAACTAAATTATCTAATTGAGCTCTGAGTAGAGCAGCAGAAAGTTCAAGCTTGGGGATGCTAATGATCTTCGATTGTGTTATTTTGAATTTGGCGCACAGCAAAGTTATATTGAAATAGCTCTCAATATTTTGCCTACAAATATATCACACGCTTCATAAAAAAGATGTAAATCTAGCAATTCAACTCCATTAGAAATAGTGCTTCTAGTAATATATAAACCATTGAACACCAACACACCTTTTAGAAATTAAATTATTACCTTTTCTAACTCCGGTGAAGTAGGACTACACCAAGAAATTTTAAGTGACCACATCTTTTGAATGATAATCTTGTATGTTATAGTTGAAGGACTCAATAGTCTTAAGGATCATATATTTGGCATATAATTGACAAAATATACCGTTTTGCCATATAAGAGCGGTATGTCAAAGAGTATTCCTTATTTGAATATTTTCAATTATTTAAGTTGAGTGACCATTGAATCCTAATGTTTTACAGATATCATGTTCTCCAAAAGTTAAAATAGAGTTGTCAACATGACAATCAGCTAAATTGAAAATAAATCCGTAATCGTTTGATATCCACTTTCGTAATATAAACTGTGCAGATTCTAAAATCGAATATATGGGTTTGTATCTAAATTTCAATTCTAGCAAACTGGTAGTACTCGTCAATAAATCGCATATATAAAAATCTTTCAGTATAGTCTTACATGAAATTGGAAATTTGTGTTGGTCATTCAGAGTTAGTTAGTTTAGACATTTTATGGCAAAGTAAGGTGTAGCCGTTGTCGCACAGGTAACAGTACTTAATTAGTAAATGGTAAAGTTGTCATCAGGTCTCCCTCGCCATGAAATTCTTTGTAAAGGTCTATGCTCTGGCCTTATTGGAATTTTATTGTATGCAGATGCGATGCAAGTGCACATTCTGAATCGTAATAGGACATTTATTATGTTATTCTGGACTTTTAGTCTAGTAAATTGTACATTACTATTGAGTTTAAACAACTACCATCGAAAACTGTTCTATCTAGTTGTTACACTAGGTTCTTTGAGTATTCTGTGATGGGGGCAGAAAATTCGAAATAGGGTCCAAGTCCTCAGAAATTTTAGACATGTATCCTAAAGACTCATATTAATGAATAACGCCAAATTATAATTGTTTAAGTCTAAAATCAGAGAATTTCTTCTCTAACGCTAAACATCTCTTAAATGTGTTTTAATACGAATATCCTAAAAGAGTGCGGAATGTTTCATGTGGAATCTCATAGTAAACTGCCTATCTTGGTTTCGAATGGTGTTTCCTCTAAATTGGTTTTCGCATTCCGAATGCTCTTTGGATAAAGGAATAGACAGAGGCACTTCCCTATCTCCCAAATTTTTTCTGGTCATCTTCAATAACATGAGCTTTTGTGAAATTACGAATAGTGGTGCTGGAATAGATTGGATTACCTACTACTATTTATCCAAAATGGATATCTTGTGGGATAGGAAAATTGCTGGCCAGTTCGATATTCCCTTCTAGAATTGCATTTGAAAGTAGACTAGCACTAATTAGTAAGTATACTTGCTAAGTTAATACCATGTAGCATATTTAAATTGTCAATATTTGTTTAGCATGAGGGAATATTAGAAGTGACGGTTGAAACTGATAGCCAGGTATTCAAGCATGGGATTAAAATTAGAGGAATTTGATGTGATATTTAACATGCATTTTTTTGGAGTTTTGACATTACTTGTGTAATTCCAATAATAGATAACCTGATTGAAGTAAATAGCAGATTTAACATACAAAAGAATTGTTCGCCAATCAGATTAGATCGTGCACCGCAAACAAGTAGTGATCGGTACTGAAGATAATTGTCTTGAACATCTTATACTTGACATGTAATTGTTGATAGAAGCTCTTGATTGTTCCAGGATCTAACATTAGGTCTAACTAACATGACTGGTATGGTTCTTTTAACTATGATTGGAAATTTCCGCTTGATGAATTAGTAAATTGATGATGCACATTTTCTAGGTGTAACAACGTGTCATGTTTAAGACATTTTTTCTTACTGTGGCATATTTTACAAGAAATGAGAATACAGGATCGACAATAATGTCTCCAGGCAGACAATTTGTACACAAAGTTAATACTTTTACCTTATTTATTCTGCCGTTTACTAGAAAAACATTCACAAATATCATTTTTGCAGAAATTGCAATTACTTGTTGACTTAGTACTCGTAGTGTTTAGTGCTAGATTCTTATGAGTGTGCTTGAATATCGATTACATTTTGATAGATTTTTATTACAATTAGGGTTTGTAGAATAGCTAGTTTTATTAGAATAAGACTGTTCTGCTTTATTTTTGGAAAAGTTAATAAATTGGACCAGAGTAGGTGAATTTGAGTCATACTCGGTTTCCTTCCACTCCTTCAGCGTATTCTTATCCAGCTTACTAGATAAATATAAATTTAAATAGATAATGTAAAATTTTAGGATTTAAATTAATTCCAGTAATTGCAGTTGTATTTTTTGTAATTTCATTTGACATGTAGTGTAATTGTTGATAATAGCCTTTTGATAACTGCGGAACGTTAAGTAGTTGTTTAAAATAGGAATTTAAAATAAATTGTTTTTTATCAAATATTTCACACAATATGCTCCACATACTTTCATAACGATTAGCTAAATTCTCTAAACCTTTCAAATAATTAGCAACATAAGCTTACAGAAGCTTTAAGAAATTGAAATTTTTGATAACCGGATAGGAGATTATTGTTATTAATAATAGAAACAAAATTAAGGATATAATTAAACGAACCATGAAAGTTTCCTGAAAATGCTGGCAACTTAAGCTTTAGCAATAGCATATTTTGTAATGTATCAGAACTTGAATTGGGTACATTTGTAGTAGGTAATACAGGTTGTTCACTAGAAATGCATTGTAATAAAAATCTATGCATTTTTAATAACTCTTGAAAATCTCTATTTCTCTTTATCGCTTTATCTAAATTTTCAGTAAGGCTCTGATTATGTTGGGATCTATTTTGAATATCACTTATACTTGGTTCACTGTCCGAGTTTCTAATTGTGTTTATAAATTTATCTAAAATTGTAAGTTTTTGTTCCTTTGGGGTTCGATTTATAATTAATTGTCTAAAGTGATTATCTTCGTTTGTAAACATTTTACGAAAAAATTATCCGTCCTTCTATAAATTGCTCACGCTAACTAGTTGGAATTAGTAAGTAAAAGTACTCGTATTTCTACATAATTCGTTCATTCGTATAATCGCGACTTTCTTTTTTAATATAATAAGAGGAACATATTATAGAGATGCATGTATTTCTCAGCTATATAAGTGGAAGTTTATTTTAAGGTATTTAAATGCCAGGCACTTCAAAACTGGTAAAAGAAAGTAATTAAAATCTAGTAACTTGCTTTGTCCTCTAAGTATAACGGCACTTGGAAATTAACGTGTAACCAAACTTGTCTTATCTTAATTTGTGCACGATAGCGATGGGAACTAGTAGTATACCAAGTAACGTTCTAGATAACTTGCTAGTAATGGTGTGACGGGGGGCGGGTGAGGTAATTGGTGTGAGAGTAGAGGGATTCCCCTACTTTCTGAGTTTTCAAAGAGTAAGATGCGGAAGTGTATTTACGGCGAATGCAAGAAGGATGGAATAGTATAAGTAAACGTGTAGGTGTGTCTGTAAAGAAGTAGTTTTTCCAGGAGTTGGTTAGAGTGAGCTCGAAGAGTTAGGTGAGCTATAGTGCGAGAAGGATGAAATACAGTAAGTAAAAGGGGGATGCCTGAATGAAATATGGTCGCCAGTAAGTAATAAAGAGGCGTGTCTTGTTAGTAAGAACAAAATGGCGCGCCGACATCTATTAAAAATATAAATGAGTACAAATAGCCGCCAGTAAGTGATAATAATGAAGAGGCGTGTCTTTTTAGCAAGAACAAAATAGCGCGCCGTCTCATTAAAAACAAAGTTAGAAAGAAAGAAGTGTAAGAGTAAGAGTAAGGAGAAGAATAAAATGGCACGCCGACATGCATTATAAAATGGCTCGCGTGCTGACAATTGAATATTAAAAAGCGGCAAAGAACTTATGTAAAATGGCGGGAGGTGCGGGGTGCGCATGAGCAATCGCTTTTTTTCCCGTTTAAATGAGCTCGCTAGTGCGCGCACTTTTATTGTTTTAAACTAACTAATAAACGATTTTTTAAAAAATGGTGTTTATAGTTAATTTAATTTAAAAGACATGTCAGACGTCTTAGAGTTAGAAAAATTTAATTTTTAGGTAAGTTTGCGTGAAAGAAAGAAGCTTGGAGTTGATGTTTTAAAATCTTTAAATTCACACATATCATTACTATATATAAACCTATTTTATGCTTTTTACGTGAAGTTTTATGCCAGGAGTTGACTTCACTAAAGTGGATGGCTTTTCTGCCTTTAGCGATGTTCTCTGCTCGTTTTGTTTGCTAGTTTAAATAATAGAGAGTGAGATAGAGAATGAAAGTATAAAATTTCTATGTTTTAATGAAAAGTTTACTAAGTTGTCTAGAATTATAATTTCCCCTCGTCGCCCTGCATACGCTTGGTCAGCACTCCTATATGTTCGAAATGTGGCATCTGCCAACACGGGTTCCAGTTAACGGATAAGAATTAACAAGTTTGTTTTTCTTTGTCTAAAATGGTAAGTATACACGTGCCCTTAACATTTTCCCCCCTTGCCTCTCCTGTTTAACCTTATTTTGGCGATGAAGTAAGGGGGTGTGCTTGCATTATGAAGACAACTGTTGGTTACTAGCTTACAGTTTTGTTAGTGAAATTTGTTGTGTTTTTAAGGTAAATATTAGAAAGAGTCGAGAATGGTTGATAGAAACGCATACGAGTTATTTAATATGAATTATTATAAAGAAGCATCGGCGGCTGCAGCAGCAGCATTGGCAAATGAAGTGATTCGTGTGGACCCCGTGAAAGAATCCTTATTGGCAAACCTTAATGCCAATAATAAAATAGGAGATGCAACCATTACTACGGCTGATGATGATGGTGTGACTAATAATAATAAGTGTAACTAAGAGATCGATAATCGGCATGATAACAGTGCTGATGACGTTTCTACTACTAACACAAGTACTGCTACTAATACGAGTGTTAACGATTACAGTACCTATTACTATGATCAAATAAATTAACAGTAATTATATGCGCATCAAGCTGCTAGAATTGAAGATCTGTTAAATTGCATTAGACATCAATTTCGTGATTACAACGTAAATACGCGGAAATTGGATTATGCGTTAGTTACAATCTAAATCCGATAATTCGATTGGGTAACGTGAATTATTATGTTAAACGACGACAACAACAACCGCAACCACAGCAACAAGGTGTCATTGTGTTGACCAAGAACGACTGGAATTCCATGATAGCACGTGAAAAACTTATTAAGGCTAAAATAAACGAAATCGGAGTGAGTGCGAGAGAACGTGCTGCAGATTACGTGTTTTCTATTATGATACCGGAATCTATAATGCTTGTTTAAGTGAATCTTCGGGCATCGCTATTGAAGGGAAGTTGGAAACGGGAGTGCCCAGTGCTTAAATTCTCTAAAAATGAAATTAACAAACTATTCGCGCTAAATTATATACTCGGTTACAAATTGGAAATGCTAATTAAATTGGAATTGTTGTCAGATACAAGAACATGCATTATTAGGTCATTCGTCGCTCTAAATTGTCCTGAGGTTATGCAAACTGCTTCGTTGTTAGCTTTGCCTCCTAAGTATTGTCGCAAAGTTACTATAATTCAAAATGGTAATGATGATAATGATGATGGTGAGGATGAAGGTAGAGCTAGCAACGAATACGTAACTGAGTGTAAACTGGCCGATTTAGAGACAAAATTTATATCGTTTATACATAATATAGTTGTATGTGAAAGAGTGAGCCAACATAATGCAGTACTTGTAAATATGTTAAATTTATACGAAAACTAACTTGTGGATTTATTTAGAGATAACTTAAACGCGGGATGTTTTTAAGCAAGTAAGTAAGTGAGTTCGTTGGTGATGTAAGATAAAATGCTTCTAAAATGTTTGTTATCGTCGTTGTACTTATGTATATATACATGTTTACATAAATCAAAATAATAAATACTTAAAGGTTTTTTTGCTCATATTTTATTATTTCTATATCTTAATGGTAAAGATTTATATGCAGACAAACACGATAATAATGATGATAACGATACTTATATTAAGTTAGTATAAATAGCCGCAGAACGCTTCTTCACAACGAGAGAGAAGGAAGTACTACTACTACTACTAGTACTAGTGGTCCTAAGATTAATTCAAGAAAGAGAAATAGTGGCGGCTGTTTTGTAAACAGTTTAATTAATAAATTGCCTGTTCAATTACATTTACCTGGATATAATTTCTGCGGTCCAGGTTCTAAATTAGAGAAACGCCTGAAACGTCAAAACAAAGCGGTTAATGGGTTGGATAGGGCTTGTAAATTACACGACATTGAGTACAGAGACAGTAATAATTTGAGTTATCGCCATAAGGCATATAAAATATTGCAAGGAAAGGCGTTTCCACGCCTTTCGCTACCGCGTGTCAAATGAAAATACGCTTCTATCAGCGAAAGAGCAGCGCCCTTACCAGTGCGCGAATTATGAAAGTGAAACGTAAAACTGGCATTGGTTTAGAAAGGTGTAAAAGGAGTAAGAAGCTGTGCAGGAGAACGAGAAGAGGAACAAGGTAAAATATAGGTAGAAAGATAATTAAATTTAAATCTAAAATTCTGAATAATATCAATCTGGACTTCCGCATAAGAAAAAGTAGAAATATTAGCGGCAACGGTATTGCTAGTTTAATAAAAACGGCTCTAAATATCGCTAGACCCGCAATTAAAGAGTCAGGCGGAAAACAAAAAGTACAAGTGCCTTCGGTCATATCGCTACCTAAAATCGGCGATATAATTCCTTTGATACCTCCATTTGCCGGACTTTCTGCACTTGGAACGTGAAGTGGAGGTTCAGCGGGGATCATTAAATCAGTAAACGATTCAAAAGATGCAAAAAAAGCGGCAAGAGGAATATAGTAGGCACAATAGAATGATGGAAGCGAGAGTTATAGGAAAGCGAGGGTGCGGTCTGTATTTAAAACCTTATAAGACAGGAAGCGCTCTTTGCTTGAAACATTACAATTTGGCTTTAAAAAAATAGTAAAGTTATCGCGGAGAGCTTTAGCTGACGTTGAGTTGATAAAGTTTGCTAAGAAACATATTTCGAACTTTAAAGGTGTCTTTATGCGTGACAAGTTACCTATCACGAGACCTAGATTCAAAGAGAGCGGAATTCTTAATTTAGACGAACAATGCGGGGCCGGCAGTCACTGGGTGGTGTATCGTAAAAATGGGCTTAAAGTATACTATTATGACAGTTTTGGCGATTTAAGACCTCCTTAGGAAACCAAAGCTAATTTTTGGGGATGTAAGGTATATTACAACTATCATAGAGAGCAGAACTTTAACACGTTTAATTGCGGCCATTTATGTCTCAAATTTCTACTTGACACTTACAACGAGAGAGCAAGAGAGCAAGAGAAAACACTGAGTAATAAATAATAGAACAATTTCTGGAAATGTCTTAGTCGATATGTCGATTACAATCAGTTTGGGAGGCATAGGTAACACTGCAAAATACGAGTTTTATCCTCCAATTGAATTATCACCGGATTGAAAATATGTGCTAGCTCTAGTGGGATTCTACGGTTGCAGTTCAATACGAAATATTAATAACGACAACGATAAGTTACATTACACGGTAATGGAAGAGATGGCTGGCGGTAAACAGAAAGAAAAAAAGCTAAACGAGATATCTATGCCGCACGGTGCCTATGAAATTGACGAGATTAACCTAACGCAACTAAACTGTTTAACATCCAGCAAATCTTTCAATTAACGTCCACTAGTAATACATTGCAATGCGTGTTAAAAAGCAAGTACGGCATTGATTTTGAACAGTCTGGAGGTATAGCACGCATGGTAGGGTTTAGTCCCAAAATACTGAAACTTAACGTGAAACATTTTTGCGATTTGAACGTGCAATTCCTGACACATACCAACATACACGTAGAGTGCAATATATTAAAGGGAGCGTGTAGAAACGGTGAAAGAATCCGAACGTTATACGAAGTTGACATATCTGTCCCGCATGGCTTTAGACTGAATAAAACTCCCGCTAAACCGCCATATCTGGAAGTAAACACGAATGGTATAAGCAAGATTACGTTGAACTTGACCGATCAGAGAGGCGAATTTAACGATTTTGGACACGAAAAGTTCACTGTATGGCTCGAATTAAAAGCGGTGTAATAATTAAAATCTTGGAGAGAGAGAGATAGAGTGTGAGACAAGAAGAAGAAAGAAAGAAAGAAAGAAATAAGATTGGCCTTAAGTTCAGTAATAACGAGTTTAGTTCGACTAATTTATTCAATTTCTGCTTACCTATCGATAGGATAACACCTGCCACAGACACTCTAAAGATAAAGAAATCGAAAACACAACGCTTGCGACAACGACAATAACAACCACCACTCTATCAATTTAACAGAGAGAAATTAACTTTAACCGAAAAACGGTTTTCAACTTCGATTCGCCTAAGGGCACGAAACTAACAAGAATAAAAATAAGAACGACAGCGGCATCTTCTGTCCCTCTGAAATCATTAGTGTAAATTTAAACATCTTTGAAAGTGTCAGTTTTGACGAATCAATTAGTAAATATGAGACTCATACTTATTTACCACTCGTATATAAAGCCTATGGACAATCGGACGAAATAAGGATTCAAATTAAAGTCAAGATCTGATAACGGATACTCACAAAAGCTACGTTTATATAGAAGGATCAATTAAGGCTAACAATGAAGTTGAACGCGGAGCTGCTGGTGCCCCGCCGGCGCCGCCGCCGCTGCCGTCGCTGATAGTTAATTTACATTAACGAATAACTTTCCTTGTTTCCTGTTCGAAGAAATTATATATGAGCTAGCCGGACAGAAAGTGGACGTATACACACTACCAGGCGTTACAGGTGCCCTCAAAGGTTACGTAACTTTCACGTCAAATAACGATCATGCTTTGGCTCTAGCTACATTGACGACTCCAAAAAAATCAACAGCCACCGCAAGTCCAGCATGTTGTAGATAATCAGGTGAAGAAATTTATAGCGTGCATTCCGCTAAAGCATATTTTCGGATTTTCAGAGATGTACAAGCGCCCGATTATTCATATGCAACAGGAATTAATTTTGGTCAGAGCCAGATCGCATTTGGATTCTTACAAGAGCGCAAATGTAAATTGCAACGTCAAGTTGACAAATATCAGCTGGAAAATTTCCCATTTAACTCTAAACGATCAGTCAAAAGTTAAACTGCTAATGTCGCTTCGCACAAATTCAATTATTCCGATGCCCTTCAGACAATGGCAACTGTACGAGTTACCTGCATTGAAGCAAACCCAAAACGATATTTGGCACATAGAGACGTCGCTTGGACTACAAAAGCCTCGATGGATACTGATTGGTTTTCAAACGAATCAAAAGTCTAATGTGAACGCCGTCTAAGTTTCAAGATCTACATGTCACAAATCTGGCTCTCCATTTAAATTCCGAAAAATATCCGTATGAGCACATGCGCTTGAACTTTGGCGGAGACGAATAATCGCAAGCCTATCTCAATTATCTAAGTTTTCAAGCTTGTTACTACAATAAGGAAATCGTCAATCTGGCATTTGATTATAATCAATTTAAATACTGTCCTGTCTTTGTAATTGACTGTTCTAAGCAAAACGAAACTTTGAAGAATTCGGTTATCGATGTCAAGTTAGACATGGAGATCTATCAACGCTTTGAAAACGGCTCGATGGTCTATTGTCTAATAATTCGCGCTAGCGTTGTACAGTAGGGTCCGTTAACGAATGAAGTGAACTAAATTAAAAACATTAATAATATTAATAATAATAATGATAAGTATACGTATTATGTTAGCATTAAATTTGATGTCAATTTATAAGATAACTAGTATAGTCATTGCCGTTGTTAAACTTATACCTAATTTATCTGTTAGAGTACAAATATCGTATCTATTCAAAAGTATGCATGTAAACTATCACTTTATGTAACCATATTTACGTTCAAACAGTAAAAATTTAAACTATTATCACGTTTTCTGTTACTGTGTGCAAACCGTCTAGTAGCCTGCGTTTGTTCTTCTTCTTCTAAAATGAAAATTATCAAGAAAAAGCAATCTTTACCCATTTTAAATTTAGAAATGGAGGATTAAGGTTTTAATAGGAAAAGATTCTAGAAGCATGGCGAGCTATTAAGTAACACAATTAGAAGTTTAATAATAGGGCCGAGTAATATTGGAAAAACGATCTTAGCAAATACTCTACTGCTTAACGAGAACTGGCTAAAATTCGAAAATGTCTACGTGTTCTCAAAGTCCCTAAGTCAACCAAATACAAATTTCTAGAACAAGTTCTCAAACCGATTACAGGCATTATTACACGTTTAGTGAAAACGCAAACATAATACCGCCGTGAGAGGCAAAACAAAATTCGATATTTATACTTGACGATGTAGCCTTTGACCGGCAGTATAATATTAAGCCTTACTACAACATGTGTCGCCATAACGGAGTAGATTGTCTTTATCCTACTCAAACCTACGCATCGGTTCCTAAACACTTAATTGGCGATAACGTGAACATGTTAGGTCTGCTTAAGCAAGACGGTCTGAATTTAAATCACATTTACGACGAACACGCGGGCACTGATATGCCGTTTCAAGCTTATCGAGAAATGTGTTCCGAGTGCTGGAACGCCAACAAGTACGATTTTCTCTGGATACATAAAGACTTTAATTTAAACGAAGGCAGGTATAGAAAAGGCTTTGATTCGTATATATGCATAAGAAAGTAAGAAATTGAATTAAAACATGTAAATACGCTAGTAGCGACGGAAGGGGACGAAGAGGTTGAAACTTGCAAATACTAGTGATAATAGCTAAAACTACTATGATGATGGATACAGCTGCTGCCGTTGCTGATATGAAAGAAAGTGATCTAAAAGTGAAACTAATCCAAGCACGAGCCGCAGTCAAATATAAATATAGGGCTCTACGGAAAAATAGATTGCTAGCCGAAAAGTTATTGGAGCGAAAATATAGTCCTATTATAAAACCGATTAACTAGATTGTGGCTAAACCTGAGCGGAAGTCTGAGACGGCATCTAATAAACGAGATGCAGCTACTGGTAACGCGGAGGCCGCTAGCGAGAATGATGATGAAGAATTTATACATGATATAAGTAAACACGACAAAGGTAACTACTATTCCGAACATGATGATGATGACGATGATGAATCGCCGACAAGTTTTCTAAAGTCCCATACCACTCCATCGATAACGTCAACTCCTAGCAGTGACAATCTTAATTTACCTTCCCCTATACTGCATTCGACGCCTACATTAACGTACTCAGCAGTCGAGGCAGCAGGCGAACGGGAAGAATTAACAAAAGAGCGCTTAAGTCGGCTGGAAGATATACATGTTGTTTTAGACCAATCGAGGAAACAAAATGAACAATTGAAGGGAACTGTAGCCCGTGCGGCCGAAATTTCGCGAATACAGACGTCATTATCACCTGTTGCTAGTTCTAGCAGGAGAAGTAGTAGTAGCAGTAGTGATAAGAACGAGGGAGCTTCAGCAAACATTTTACAAACTACAAGATGCACTTACACAAAAATGAGCGTTTATTTAAACTCGATAATTCTAAGCGCGTTGAATACAAATATTGGAATAACGTGCATGAACTAGTCGCTCAGTTACAATTGCTATGGAGCGAGAAACTTGCTGGGCATACTTCGCATCGAAACGAAATTTTGGCGATATTGGAAGAACTGTATGAAGGTTGCTGTATCGAAAGAATGCCCACATCTAAAGAACTATCTCTTTTATAATAAAACCATCGCTATAAAATATATTTAAGTGTACTGCTACATTCTAGGACAGTTTCATAATGGACATTGACAACTTTGGTAGGATTTTAAACGGCATCGCATCTAGGATATTGGTAAGTAGCGAACCAGGTGTTGGAACTAAATAAAGATGGCAATTTCGACTTGCAAAATAAAACTTTAACTATGGTAGCGAAACCGGCTTAAGAGTCGGACGCGACACATAAACTTTACGTGACTCATACAATCAATCAAAGTATTAGTAATATGAAGAAGGAGTATTACGCAATTTATAAGCATTTTTATCGCTCAATGAGACAATTAATACATTCTACAGGTGTAGATGCGAAACGTGACTTAGAAGGAAAGATGCATGTCATGCGGAAGAAATATTTACAACTATTAACGCCGATATGGAAACAGAGCTAAGGAACGCACAGGCAGCGTTCTTAA
>JAHWXV010032046.1:0-11791 GCA_024586415.1 Phrixothrix hirtus
ATATATATATATATATATATATATATATATATATATATATAAAACTAAACATCTTCAAGTTAGGATGTCAGAAGGAATCGGTCATATAGCTTAAATGTCTTTCGATGATAGTAAAAATTGGAGGTCTACTCCTACAAACTCTTCAGTGCGACTAAAGCTAATAAACAGGGAAATGAAAAGGTTGCTGTGGACCTGCTGAAGTTATTTGAATACATTTTTTATTCGTGTGAATATATGTTTTATGGGAATCTAATAAAGTTTTCTTCATTGCAGATGTCTGTATAAGTAGTGACTGAAACGGATATATGTAATAATGAGGTAGTCTGTGGACAGCAGGTTTCTCAGTGCAACATGTGCTTTGGTGTGATGGTCAATACACACAAGAGGCGATAAGAAGATTCCAAGAGAATATCCAGACACAAAATTGTCGCATCGTAATACCTGCATCAGTTGGTACAGAAATTCGATGAGACTGAAATCGTACACGAAGCATCCAAATCGGGAAGACCTCCAGTGCTAACTGAGGAAAGGATTTTGGATATCTCCGATCGCATTTTGAAAAGACCCAAATGTCCATTCTACGTTTATCACAACAAGACCGAGTATTCTATGGTATTGCCTATAAAACTGTGAAGCACCTGCACCCGTACAAAATCACGTCTATTCAGGAACTCTAGGTTGCGGAGGTTGCTAAATGTGTGCAATATTGCTAGTGGTTCCGTGACCTCATTGCCCGATAAGGGCATTGAAGCATGGTTTCATTTATCTGGGTATGTGAATAGTCAAAACAGTCACACATGCTAAGCAGAAAATCCACGGTTCCACGAGACGCCGTTACACGACCAGAAGGTTGGAGTTTAGTGTGCCATTTCCTGCAGTCACGTCATCGTACCTATTTTCTTCATGACACTATTAACACACAGCGATACTATGACATGATACTGCTTCCTTCTACTGCGCAATTGACAACGTGAAATGTAATGTGCGTGATTTCGACAAGATAATGCGACTGCATATACTGCTAATGGGTTTAGGTGATGTCTGTGGTGACAGATAAACCCTCAAACAACCTTTTTTATTTCTAGGTTTAGAAGAAAAAGTTGTGCTTTATAAACACGTCTGGATGTCTAGAAACTACATTTTCGAATATCACATTTGCAGTTATTATACAAAGAACATCAGAGGTAAGATTTTTAATTTATTCCATTTAACTTTTTTAATTTTATGAAAATACTTTTAAAACTATCGAATTGTCTAAAAAAGTTTAATGAACATTTTTCCCAAAGTAGTGAATTTTGAATCTAACTGCTTATAAATTCTTACATATTTTTATTTTTATTTTCAAATTAAGTGGGACGTTAATCGTTCAGAATTATTAGAATAATAGAATTTCTAGTAGCTTGTTCAAAATAAAAGAAATATTTTAATTGTGATCTTGCAAATTGTTAATATTTGTGTCCTAATATTTTCATAAATCTGCATAACAATGAAATTACAAGAGGCGTACGTTAAAGCAAAAATTTATATCGTCCGATGTTATGACTTAGGACATAAAACAAGCTATATAACAGTTGTTAGACAATTCCATGAGATTTGGCATGTTGTTCCTCTCATGGATAATGTAGCAAAAAGGTTTGATATGAAATTCATGAGAACTGGTAATATTTTGAATAAAACAAGGAAAATAAAGGAAATATTTTAATTGTGATCTTGCAAATTGTTAATATTTGTGTCCTAATATTTCCATAAATCTGCATAACAATGAAATTACAAGAAGCGTACGTTAAAGCAAAAAATTTATATCGTCCGATGCTATGACTTAGAACATAAAACAAGCTATATAACAGTTTTTAGACAATTCCATGAGATTTAGCTTGTTGTTCCTCTCATAGATAATGTAGCAAAAAGGTTTGATATGAAATTCATGAGAACTGGTAATATTTTGAATAAAACAAGGAAAATAAAGGAGTATAGTGAAGATGAATATGTGACTCTAATGGCAATGCAGTCGACTAGAAATTTTCCCAAATAGCCGTTAAGAAAAGGTGCTTCTTAAATTGGAAATCTCTACTTCAAACATATACAAAATCGGTAGAATTCGATTGTATAAACCTAAGTTTTATCATTTTCTGGAAGAAAATAGCGATATAATGCGTTTTGACAATGCTTGTGGATAGAGGAGAAAATACTTAGACAAATAAGTCTTGCTAAATTTAATTTTTTCGGATAAGACAAGTTTTAATACAAACAGAAGTTAGTTCGCAGAAAACCGAATTTGGAGTCAAGGCAGCTCTTATTGTCGTATTCGCTGTAGAAAACGATATTGGTATCTGCTCCGTTGGCAGCTATTAACAATTATACTAAATTGTTTGATTACCTACTTTAGTTACGTAATCTTTGTTTGACTTTAGAATGAAGCAGACACGCTATTTCGAAGCTGCATTGATTTTTATCAACCAGTTCCGGATTAAAGCCCTTCTTATAACGGATCTTAATACTTACGACCCGTACTGTTACCTGATATTGACCCTTGTAATCTCGGTCTATACAAATGTCTACTTAGTCACCCTAGCGATCTCACCAAATAAATTCAATAAACGACTTATATATTTCAACAAGTAAGAACAGAGAGTTACGATCTATACATTTATAGAAAATTTTCAAAATTAAATAAAATTAATAATTCGACAATAATCGTTTACAATATTAAATTACACAAATCATATACAAAACAAGCAAAGTTAACGAACCTTCGGTTATTTCCCTTTTCAAATTGCTGGCAGGTAGTAAACAAAACTTTATGATGTTTATTTCAATACGAAAGGGAAAGTAACTTCTGGTTTGTTTGTTAAGTTTATTTATTTAAAATAAAGCAAAATTTTATTTTTAATTTAATTATCTAGCACTTCGTTTGTTCAATGTACTTTTTAAAAGAGTTGATTAAAACACTTACGGTTAATTGCGGGAGTGTATTTTCTACGATGTTAAACTATTAGACTTCCTTCTGGTTATGCGAAGTCCAGGTCAGTTGCTTTAAAAGGATTTCTGTCTCCTTTAAATAATCCAACACAAACTTTAAGATTTCGCCTATGAACTTTGGAATATTTAACTTACGTTGACATGTAAATTTTTGGAAATTTTATTTTTGTGACAGCCCTCGAATGTGTGACACAAATTAAACCATTTACATCTTTTATTTTCAACGGACCTTATAACTTGGCTACACTTGATTAATTAAGCAAAGTTATTCACGCACAAGCAAAAGATAAGCTGAAATTGCGTTGTCCGACCTTATATTAATTTTTTTGGAGATCCCACTATTGTAATTTTTAACCAATGACTGATCCAGATTTGGTTTCATGTTTGAAATAACGAACTTTGCGTTTCCATTCAAATCGAGGTGTTTTTCCTTTGCATTTTACATCTTAAGCCCCCGGTTTCTTTTATGGTCGGCGAAGGTGCTTCCCTTTTGGCGGTGTCTTTACTCTAAGAAATTTTATGTAAAAGGTTTTATTACATAAGTCCGTTTTACTTCCCAGTACATTGAAGCTAGTCCTATTACACAAGTTATAAAATCACGCGCAATTCGTTTATTGCCGCACTTTACAACTTATGAATTTTTGTAGTCTGTGAAACTTAGTTTAAACTTAATGCTACTGCTTACTTTATATTACAGCAAATTTATTTTAGAAATTTAAAGTAAACGATAGTTTACTTAATTTGCTAATGTTAGAACACCTAATTATTTGCTTATTAATTACGGTGTCTAATAATATTAATAAAAAATTAATGTTGGTGTTCTTTTCTTTATAACGGAATCATTGGACTACATTTTTTGGAAAACATACATTTTTTGTGATTATTTGCATGATATACACTTAACTGATCAAAGAAAATTATACTTTCAACAAGATGGCTGTTCCGTTCATTCCAGGATGGTTTTCATGTTTGGCTAAATCATCAGTTTGGGAATAAATGGGTTGGAAGAAATGGTTCATATTAGTGACCACCTAGGAGTCCCGATCTTACAATTATAGATTTCCATTTTTGGAGATATTTAAAGCAAAATAATTACAAATCCAGTTTCAATAATAATTTAGATATCTAGAAAGATCAAATTAGAGCAGTTATTTCAAATATCCCAATACAGCAAATATGGAACTGCTATCAGGAATTTAGAACGCGGGTTGTACTATGCGTTGAAATCGGTGGTATCACGTTTGAACAGAATTTTGTTTATTTTAATTTTTTACATTTAATAATTCATTGAAGAAAAATTAGATGTAGTAGAAGAAACCAAAAATTATAATGTGTATTCGTTTATACGTATTTATTTTTAATACATTTGAATGAATTGAATAAAGTTTTAATTTTGACATACCCGGTATAATAACTGCAAATCTGATAATCGAAATTGTAGTTACAAGACAAGCAGATGTTGTCATAAAGATTGACTTTTTCTTCAAAACCTGGCAATAAGAAAGTTATATTTCTTTAGAACTCTATCCGTTAATACATTGGATGTGTACCTGAAAGAAGGAGTGGTCATTTTCAGCATCTGATTAAAGATAAATATAAAATGTCAAAATCATGTAAAGTGCGAGGTGGTAGTAGGAGGTGCACAGAGGCTTTTTGATCACTCTGTAGTTCAACAAAATTGTATTTATAATAATTCACCACAGAAGGTATTACATATTGGGTAAAAAAATATCCAATTTTTAATGAAAGTTTAACATATTTAACACCAAAAATTAATTAGGAAAGTTTATGGAAAAGTTGTAATTACTGGATGTAAAATTTTTGAAAGACAAATCAATTATAGAAGTTTTAAAATTTGTTTAAAAATAGAAGACAAAATATCAGTAGAACGTAAATGTGATATATAAATAGACTTGTATTATTATGAGAAACATCTAAACTACCTATAGAAATGGCTACTAATATTCCTGTATTACTTTAAATTAACACTTGCAACGGGGTAGCCTAAAAAATTTGAAAATGAATCCTAATTCAATAAAGCAACTTGCTTTAGCTGTATTAGAGTCATAGCATACGTTTGATGGAAAGTTAGATTGAAATACTATATATAATATCTGAAATTTGGGAAGCCTTAGAAATCTAGGCTTAACCAAAATCAAAATGTTTCTGAATATAAGGACATCATTACGTATTGCTACATATCATTAATGAAATACTTTTCTGTAAATTATTTTCAATTCTAATTATTAAGATCAACATACACGTATATTATTTCATTGGATACTTCTAGAGATGACTCATTAAGAGAAATACAATCAATGAAAATTTTGAGAACTGCTTTCCAATATTTATTTAATTCTATAACTAGAATCGATGCTTTAATCAACATCATGTAAATTAATCGTTATAAACTATATCTATAATAAATTTATTTAAATTTTTGAACATCTTCCGAAACTATCAAAATTAGCCTTTTTAGGGTAACAAAAGCTAATTAATTTTGTAAAAGTATGTTTAACAGCTGTCTTATACTTACTTTGAAGAAATGCAATTTAGTTTGGTAGTTTGTGTACCATATTGAAATAAACTTCAGCAAGTTAGGCAGTAATAATTAGAAACTTAGAACATTTAATTTAATTAAATGAAGTTTTCCTAAATTAAATTATTTTCCTAAAACAACATTGATACAGAATGTAGTTGTGGGTAATTTTGACACTCTGAAAATATTTAATCGTAACAGAAATTGCATTGAATAATATTGATGTTAATTTTTTACAAATTGTTGTAACTGCACGTTACATATATTTATACTAAACCTGTTTTTGACATTGGCGTGTTTACCATCGCTTTATGTAACAATGTTTACCTATAAATCGTAGTCCTCTACAGTGACTACCCAACCGTAACGAAACTAACATCAATCATTTTATACAAGAACTCGCTGTAAGTGTTGGCTGTGCAAAACGGAAAACAGGTAGGTTTTATTCATATATTAATAATAATTTTTGGTTAAATCCCTTAAAGTTTTGGTAACCTTCATATTTACTTCAATAATGACCTAAACAACTTATACATAGCGAAGACTGTTTCTCAATAAAAATTAAGGCCAACAGAAGGTCGTGCCTAGTGATAAGTGGATAATAATACTGCTATTAACTGCTATTAGAATGAGAATAAGTAACGTCGCTGTTACAAATCTCAAATTCATTAAGTTGATTGTGAAAAAACGTATTCAGAAGTATAAAAAACATAAACCGCTGGCATTGAGTTTATTTTTTAATTCGGTACTTTGGAATTTATAAAAATTAGCTCAAAGCAGAGAAAGCTAATTATTTTTGTAATTTCGGTTATAACATTTTTCAATTTTAATTCATTAAAACATACTAGCTCATTATTAAATCGATTCCTAACAATTACTTGCAATTAATTGGTAAGTAGAAAACAGGAAAACAGAGTAAAATATTTCACTCTAAACCTATCCCAGTTAGTTTAAAATTAAATACAAATTTCAAAGATTTTTCCTGTTTTTTTGCGAAGCTTTTAAGATTTAGAAGTTAACAAAAAAAGCATGAGCAATAAAAATTCAAAACCTTCCAACACGTGAGCACAAAAATTTATATATACCATTAGAAAAAGAAGTTTAAAATTTTAAGACGTACGGTACTGCTATATTTTTAAATACAATTAATAGTTTGAAACAAAATTATTTTTAGGTTTAAAAGTTTAATTAAGTTTACGAACATCATCTAATGTTTAAAAACCTTTACGTTGAATGTAATGTTTAGATACGTAAATTATGAGTTAAAATTCCAACTTGTGTAACTCAATTTGTAATTCAAATTGATGTTTTGATTTCTAATGATCCCTTTCAAATTTAAAACCAAAACCACTGGGGAATTATTATACCTTATTTTGTTTTAAATCTGTAAATTAAGAAATAAGTTTTATCGCTTTTAAATATTCTTGTTTACATTTATGTAAATATTTGATGTGGTCTATATTAGAAGATAATTTAAAAACTATTTGCAAGTATAATGTATGACCTTGAAAATTTCCATTAAATAATCAGTACTAATTGAGTTAATACAACCTTGGCACTGAATACATGCAAATTAAATAAATCAGGTTATTAAACCAGTCAAAAATGGATGACATTGTGTATTATTACACGTTGAATAACTCTTACTCAATACTCATATATAAACGCGTTCGACCAAATAACTATTTCCTTGAATAAGGGAAATAAGAAAAATTATAACCGTTTTTACCAGAACTGTTTGATTTTTCCATAACCTTTCAATATTCAATATAAACGGCAGCAACTCTGCAATTTTTATATAATTACCTATTAACAGTTAAAATTGCTACCAATTACGCCTTATACTGTGAAAACTGTCTAAGACAAAAACTGGAAAAAGCGGAACCTCGCTTATTCCGGAAAATTTGTACGGTCCCGTGAAAATTATAGGGAAAATGCATAGGCTAAGCCGGAAACTGCTTAACGCGAACACGGAAAGGAAATATAGGCACGATTGAACAAATTTAACCTGAAAAATACGGAAAATTGTGTCTGCATACGTAATGGAAATAATATCAACGCTTTTAATATATATAAATTTGTATGTACGGTGAAAACTGTCTAAACCGGAATCCCAAGGAACCTTGCATTTTTTCCGTTTTACACAGGTTTCCGTTTTAAACAAATTTGCATTTTTTAAGTACATACATATAAGTGACCCATAGTCTTTTATAATATTATATTTTAAACGTTTTATTTGATGTATACATACATACATTGAGATTTTTTCAAGTTTTGCGTTCCACATTTGTGGATTCGTATTTGAATTAAACTTTTATTATGAACAGAAGCCTCTTCTATGATGGTTCGTAATTATATCAATGTTCCAAATATTTCTAGGTCTAGCAGCTATAAATCATTCATACGTAATTTTGTTAATTTCCGTATCTTAAGTTGCGCGGTGTCTGCGTTTTGAACACTAGTTTTGTACATTAGTAAACCACTGTTCTTTATAACGAGCCTTGTTTTTCTAAATATCATACACCTGTGTTTTTACGCAGATAAATTTAAGAATGAGTTGCTCAGCGCGTAAACCTTCAGTTTCGTGGGCTTTTATTAGGTTAGTATTTTTTAGGTGTGATTCATTCGTTTTAATTTAAAAAAAGCAAAATCTAATTACAAATAACAATCTTAACAAGATTTAAAAATTAAAACAATTTTTTTATTCGCGGACGTGTCGCATTAATTTTAACAACTACGAGAATACTTGTAATCGCATCGGAAATTGCACAATATACGCACGTACTTAGGATTGAAAGTGCATGTGAGTCGTTTTACGAATTGTTATTTCTACGTTTGGTATGAATAAGTCCCTTTTAAAGTTTGTTTATAACATTGAAAAGTCTCACGCTTAAATTTAATACACAAATATAATTTTAATTCCATCTAAGAGATACATAATTATTTATGGATGTTTAAAGCATGGAGATCATTTGCATTACGAACATGCAGACACAACTTTCCGTATTTTGCAGGTTACATTTATTCCATCGGACCTATGTTTTCTTTCCGTGTTCGCGTTAAGCAGTTCCCTATAATTTTCACGGGATCCTACATATTTTCCGGAATAAGCAGGATTCCGGCTTTTCCAGTATCTGCCGTTGATAGTTTTCACTGTATTTCTTAGAAGGAATTAAAATTATATTTGTGTATTAAATTTAACCGTGGGACCTTTTAATGTTATTAACAAACATACTATTCTGCTAAAACGCAGAATTAACAGTTCTTGATACTACTGACATGCACTTTTAATAATAACTGTAAGTACGTGCGTATATTGTGCAATTTATTGAAGAGGTTACAAGTATTCTTGGGGTGTCACGTCCGCGAATAAACAAATTGTTTTAATTTTTTAAATCATCTTAAGATTGTTATTTTTAATCAGATTTTGTGTTTTTTTTTAAATAAAAATGATTCGCATGAATTGCACTCTTACACTTAAAGAAAAAATTAACCTGACAAAAGACCACGAAACTGAAGGTTTAAGCGCTAAGCAACTTACCGTTAAATTGAACTGCGTAGAAACACATGTGTATGATTCCACAAATGTGGAGTGCAAAACTTTTAAATATGTCCATGTATACATGCAATAAAACATTTAAAATATAATATGATAAAAGCTAATTAATAAATGCCTTATATAAACCAAAAAATTTATTTAGAGTCACTGTGGGTTACTTATATGTATGTACTAAAAAAATGTAAATCTGTTTAAAACAGAAGGCTGTGTAAAACGGAAAAATTTCATGGTCCCTTGGGATTCCGGTTTAGACGGTGTGTTTGTAATATCAGGACCCAGCATTAGCTTCTGTATCTCACGATGGAAGACAACACCGTTAATAAAGATTGAATGAAAATGAGGTGTCAATTCATATTCCTAATATTTTTTAATGCCATCTACCACAAGAGGGAGATACTTAAGTTTTTATTTTAGATATATGTTGTCCGTTTTTGGGTTTATTTGGTAGAGATGCTTTTATGTTTCTAAAAATTCAAAAACTTTGCATTGTTACCACCGTCTACGTTTCAGTTTGCTGTAAAATGGATAACTGGTAACAAACAATATTTATCTCAAAAATTTAGCTATGTAATATTACAAAATTTTTACATCTTTAGAAAGAGAAAAAATCTCTATCAAATAAACTCCAAAAACAGGCGTCAGGCGATAGAAAAGCCATAATTGTAAGGTATAATTGAGCACCATCTTTTAGGAGTTTGACGCAACTGACAGCAAGAAAAAATATTACGGGGTCTTGAAGATATACGTTTTTGAATTAAACAACTTGTGAAAATATCATGAAATTCAATAACCAGCATTTCCAAGGAGTAATTTTCTACAATTTTAAACGTGGATTAAGTCAAAAAGGGTGTTTCCGTGAGATAAAAAGTTTGTTTGGTACGAGTGATGTCGATTAGCTACCTTAAAACGCCGGTACGACGAAATTCGCCTTGGTCGTGAATTTTTAAAGGATGGACACTGCGAAGGTGGCTCAAAAATTGCTGTAACTGAGGAAAATATCAAGATTGTGCAAGTTATGATAGAGGAAGACTGTGATGTTATTATTCGAACGATTCAAGTAACCGTGGCCATTGACGTGATAGCGATTAATACTATCTTGCATAATCATCTACATGTACATAAGCTTTGTGCTCGTTTGGTACAGTACAATTTATTAGACGTTCAAAAGGCAAATCGTGTGAATTGCCGTAAAGTCGTATTCACCCTTTTCCCGAGGGTCGTGCGGTATAGTACACTATATTGTGACAGACGACGAAAGTTAGATGTATTGATATAATCCCGAGAAAAAGTAACAACCAGCTGTTTAAATTTTCCAAAATGAGGCACCTCCAACAAAAGTTGGCATTACTGGACACATTGCACTCAAAAGTCGATGCATATTAGTTGTAAATTGTTATTTGTAAATTCCGATGGTAAGTCAGCCATTCCCAAGACCGGTTACGAAGTAGACTAACTTAACTTGTGAGTTATGCGCAACATTTTAGAGTTAGTGCATCTAGGCATGTGTATCCAGATCCTGGTATATAGTTAAAATCCAAAAAAGCTCCTGCCTTGGAGGACAGTAATGGACCACTGCTCTTTTACAATAACTTAGATCGCAAGAATGGCTAGGACAGTTCAGACCCGTTAAGGATCCTATAATACGATAATCGCCATAGGCGTATCTCGAAGTAGATACCGAGATCACTGTTATGAGACACAGCAGCCTTGTGAACTAAATAAATCATATACGATTTTTCCGTAAAAAAAGCGTTACCTACTAGAAACTTGGCTGCAATTTTAAGACAATCAAGTCACATGATTTCAGCAGCATTCTTGATATGCACGAAATAATATACTCGTAGCTATTGCTAGAACTATTAACGACGATTATAAGAAAACTTTCATATATGCGCATTAGGAATTTTTACTTTCATGATGCGCAATGAGAGAATTCCTAATTAGTTGGCAGTAAAATCTATTTATATAGTGCGAGTGCTTCGAAAGTAGAAAAAATACTGCATTATGTTTCTTGGGTACAAATAACACCGAGTACCGAAGAGTTGTTTATACTTCCCAGTTTTATGCTGGAAAAAATGGTTTTCGAACCGTAGCCTTATTTTTATTCATAGTATCAATGAATATTGGACTTCCATTCCGCATATCGTCAAACAATGGTATCCAAGAAAACTTGTTTCCAAGCGTGACATTTCTATTGAATTACATATTGGTTTTATAAGTCAAATTACAAATTACTGTGGTATAGAAAGACTTTCTCCCTCAGCACTAACAGTATTACGATCACTATTTTTCCAGTGTAGATGGGAATACTCAAAAAATTGTTAGTTACAGCATTAATTATGGTGTAAAATCTTATTATGTACCTTTCCAGTTTTTGGGTACGAATATGCGCAATATACCACTGTCTAAGACTTATCAACATCTCTTGAATGTAGGCATGCTCTTTATAGAGTAGTTGGTAGTTGTACAAATAATTTCTAAAATACCCAAAAACAAAGCTGCAGGATTGTCTGTCTTCCTTTGTGCTTTGGTAATCAGATTTTCTAACAATGGACAGCACAAACTACGTGGGTTGCCTTTTATGTTGTTACAAATGACCACTAGATGTCGCTACTGTAATAAGTTATTACCATATTCGTAAAATTTAACATTTTGTATTGTAAAATCCGTGGCGGCTTAGAAATTGACAGAGTAGTTTGTTTACAGTGCGCGTT
>JAHWXV010032081.1:0-11528 GCA_024586415.1 Phrixothrix hirtus
AAAAGGAGTTGGTTTAAATTGCGAACGATTTGGTTCGTTTCTAGGCATAAAAGAAGAGTTATTATAATGTTGAAAATTTGTATGGGAATTATTTAGAGGGTTTGTAAAACGTGAATTTCTTTGGGTTACTCGTGGGTTGGATGGTGATATGTTTGGAATAGGTTTATAAGCATTTTGGTGATTCAGGGTGTTACCTCTATTTGTACTGTAAAGAAAATTTTCTTCCTCTATTACTAGTGACAGCTTTTTCGAGATTATCTGGGTTTCTTAAACGAACATTATTTTGAATTTGTCCCGAAAGACCTATTAAAAATGTTCTAAGAGCTGAACTACTATAACTACATAATCTTATTGCCCTTTCCTGTTCCCTTAAGTTTAAGGTGTTTAATTTAGAAATAATGAGACTTCTCGAGTCTTGGCATATCATACCAAAATTTTATGAGGTTTAGTGCCTTAAAAGGTGCAAATTGATCAAGTCTTGTTCCAAATAATCTATATTTCTTTGATCACTAAAAGTTAAAATTAAAGTTTCCTTGATTGAGTTCTAAGTTCTTAATTAAGTCCTTGATCCAATTAATATTAGTGCTCTACCAGTTAATTTATTTATTACAGTTCGCGATATGAATTGATTCAAATTTGTATTATTTGCATTGGAAAATGTAGCAATCTGGGTTTCGCAACTTTCTATAAAAATTCCTAAAGTATTCGGGTTAACGTCGTATCGGGGAATATTTTAAATATACAATCTAAGAAGTTGATATTCTACAGGCCTAGCATTTGTCATTATTGTATCTGTTTATGATTATGATTTGTTAGTTGTGGGCTTAAAAACCTTATTGCACTTAATTACTAAATCGTCAATGTCCGTCATAAAATAACTAATAAACTAATTTATAAAATTATTTAATTCACTTACAAAAACCAAAATTAAATTTTATTTGAGGAATTAATGGAGATAGGATATACAGAAAAATATTAGTGCTAAAGGGTTTTGAAAGGACTTACATTTTTATTTTCATTGTCTTCCGTTGATTTTCTTTATTCTAATGCCAATGGGATTTGGGAGACTCAGGCCTTTGTCCCTGACGTTCCGATTTCGGCAATTTGTGTCCTCCGTCGGATTTGTGGTACCAGTGTGGGCGATTTCGTCCTTCACGGGCTGTGGTTTCTATTTTCTCCTCTGTTGTTAATCGTTTCTGTTTCGCCAAATTAACTGTCAAAACAGGTTCCGTATACTACTTTTCACATCACGATTACCGTTTGGCAGCTCCTACCGACTGCGCTAAATAAGTTCTGTGATTAATCAAAAGAGTTTTTAAAAAGAAAACACAATTTATTTATTATTATCAATTTGAAGTCTTTACATGAAATAACCTTTTAAATTGGAAGTGACTTGAAGTGGAAGTCACGTCTGCCTTTAAGCTCTGTACAACTGTTACTAACTTAACTTATCTTATAATTTATTAAATTTTCGAAGTTCATATCATCTTATCAGCGGAATCTTTAGTTTGCTGTTTCCATGAGAGTTGCAATTCAACAGGAAATAGTCTAACTGCTAATATTGCTTCAACGCTTTTACCGTAAGACCTGAAACTCAACAGAAAATGGTTTAGTCACTTTAGTCGTGATAAGTGTCTGATATCCGGTGATATAACTTACCCGTCAGTTGCATAAGTAGAAATAGTTAAGCAGTTTTCTAATTATATAATCAAGTCGATCACCCAAGGAAACACAAATATAAGCATTTAGGCACCACGCCGTTTACTGCAGTTCGTAGTTGAGTATCTAAGTCAAAAAATATTATGCAGAACTTACCATTGCAAACATTACAATAAACAAATTACATATTAAAGCGGCTGAACAGATGTGAAGTAACCAATAATTTTTCAGAATACTTTCTGTTTTTCGTTTTAAAATTTACAATATACAATTCTAAATAAATATTAGTGAATTACGTTTAGATATAATAGGTCCTTCCGCCATTCTCAGATAACCTTAGCTTTAATTTCATACCATTAAGAAAGTTAGATATAGAGCGAAATAGTCGAATACTAATAAACTTAATTTATTTAGACCAACTGTTTTACGTATACTGATAACTCTATAAATGGTTGCCAATTTACGGTTTTTTAGTTGTATTATTGTAAGTATTTGTATTATTAAATGAAACTGATTTCCCAAAAATTACAAAAACTTAATGTTCCCAAAATTTAAAAAATTGTTTGATATCTTCTAAATATTTTTTCATGCATAGGAAGTAAATTTGGAGTCCTTTCATTAAAAATACAACATAATCTGCTAATGATTTTGCCACATACCCTACGTATAAAAAAATAAATTCAAATTATCACTATTTGAATCTCTTGTATTATTTTCTATTCCTGGAAACCATTTTAAATACTTAAAATAATAGAGTGTCGCTAAATTCACTAATCGTGATAATAAAGTTAACCTTTGAATTGGCAACCATCATACAAGAATTTGTTTTTAGTGTCTACGTGATCAAAAATTACTACCATATCAATTCTATATAATTCTAAAACTATTGCATTTACACAGATCGAATTGGAACTTAATTATCTGTCGATATGATAACAAGAAAATCTGGTGTGAAACAACACACGACTTTCTCTTACCTACATAGATATACAAATATGCAGATATTCACAAACAATTAAAATATTATTTACGTTTATTTTGGGAACGATAATTCTAACGGCCACACATCCAAGTTACTGGACACGTAAAACTCAACTTAACTCCAGAGATTGTCTCTGATAACTCGCTTCAGCGCATTTTTTTCAGGAAAACATCTAAGTTCACCAAAAGGATGTCAATGACATAAGAACCGTAGCAAGTTTCAAATATAAATTTTCATTTAGTTAGGGCTATTAGTTTCACAGTTATTGTATTCAGAGTTAACAGTAAAAATATTTCCGGTTACTCGATTTTCAGCAACTTTTCTGAGTAACCGCCTAAATTATATGAAAGGGTCCTAAATTCTTAAGAAATGCGATAGAGTTTTAAAAAATCGTTATAGCAGATTACGAGAAAATCACGAAAAACGAAAAATTCGGAAAATAAGGTGGTATTTCTGATTATTCGATTTTAACCAAATTTTGGTTTTAGCACACTAACGTGATTGTGACCTTAAATGTAAATTTTTATTTAGCTAGGGTTTTTAGTTTCATAGTTATTTTATTCAAACTTAATAGCGAAAGTACTTCCGGTTACTCGGCTTACGGAAAATTTTGGGAAAAAGATCGTTATAGCTGATTTCGAAAAGATCTCAAAAAATCAAAAATGACAAGAGTAAAGTGGCACTTACGGTTTTTCGATTTTAGTGAAATTTTTGCGGTCGTGTTCGACAATGGATGTAAACTCAAATATAAAATTTTGTTATTCTAAGACTTACGGTTTTTGAGTTATCTTGTTCACAGTCACACACACAGACCCGAAAACATGTATTTCCGCTAAAATTTCGACATCGAAAATTTTGGTCGAAAACAATACTTTCCCTTTTACTTATATTTCATATAGGAAAAAATTTAACTTTTCAAAAATTTTTTGATAGTTATATAGGGGGCCTCCTTATCTTTCCCCTACAATGGATTTTTTAAAAAAGTAGTTATGGAGTAACATATTGCCATATGGTCGTTCACCAAAAGTTTCATAACTATCTTTTTACAGCTTAGAGATATTCAGTTTTATTGAACCCACAATTTTTGTCCCAGCAAGAGTCAGGTAAGTACTTTTTAGGCAAAAAGTACATTAAATTTAATATAGTTAGAGGTAATTTCTGGTATTACCGAAAGTGTCGCCATTTGAAAATATTTTAACGAAAAGAATAAATTCATTGGCGAGGGACCGCAAATCATTTAAAACAAAGTTATAACAGTATAAAAAAGTGCTCTTAAATACCATCTTCTTTTTAATGTAGCTCTCATTGTAATTAACATTAGATAAATATTACCTTTAGTGATAAACTGTCATGCTCTGTGGTAATGTGATTTGATAATGGTTGAGTCTGTATGTGCTCTGGTTTAAGTATTAAAACTTATATCGGGGATGCTTGACCAGTGTTACGATTACCTCGGGTTTTACTCAAAAGCTGGATTTGGGCCAGACTGTACGGTGGATGCTGCAGAATCCGTCTAAAACTTACTTCGATTATGTACAGGTTAAAATTATTTACACGGCTGTTTCACAGCGCGAACTGGAGCTTATAAATTGTACAGGTTTAAGGTTATTAACTATTTTTATATGTACATTTGCATCATGACTTTAGTTGCAATTAATTCAATTAACACTTTTGACTTTTAATTTTGTTGTAGTTCGTAAGCTAAATGTACGTTTCAATTACTTAGGGAGCTCGGTGTACACCTTCAAAATGTTATTGTCATTTATATTTAATTATAAATCTCTATAAATGTACTTTATTTTAAGTTGAACTAGTTGCAATTAATTTTTGAATTCAAGATATTTGCATGCTTGTTATTTGTGACGGTGGTGCACTTTAACATTTATTTATTCTGTATTTACATGAAATTTTAACATAATCCTTTATTAATTGTTTATATAATTATACCTCAGTAATAAGACTTTATAACAGAAAATCATTTAAATCATTTGTATTGTATCATTGGTATAAACCTTTTAAAATTAGCTAGCGATTGTTTCTCGTTTAATTTCAGATAATAGATGTCGCGATAGTGCACTTTTGTGATATTATTTTCGATTGATTTTAACGATCTAATAGGTCATGGCCACCAAGATAGCGACGGTGTACTGTTGCGCTCTAACGGCTGTAATTATTTTAAAGGTGTTGTTTTCGCGTGTGTACGTTAATTTAGGTATTTATTGTTTGTTGCTGGATTATTTACCCTTGACCTAGGTTTGTTTAGCGGGTTTTGGGAGCGACACGTTCCATGAGGATGTATCACTGCGAGGAGTGAGGAATTAATCCCAAAGGGTGTTTTCTCAACATCTTTGCGGAAAGGGCCCGGAATTCTTTTCAGCAATACGGTGAGTGTCTGAATAAATAATCTTTAGCCAAACGGAATAGAGTCTTTCTGCTTAATTAATGAATTCAAAACAAAATGCGCTGTTTAGCTATCTTGGTGTTTTTTGCGTTAGATATCGTAACAGAGCGTTTTTCCCCTCCAAATTTTGGGAAAATGCGGCCTGTATTTAATACTATTGTTTCGTTTGCTTTAAATTTTGTTTATGAAAACTAATCAAAATATTGCAGAATTTTGCAAATTTAACAATTTTGAAATAGAACTAATTCACAACTCGAATATGGGGTGGATTATGCCCTGTAATATTAAATTACTCAAGGAGTAGCTCAACCAGCTATGGCGGTTGAACTTGCGCTAGAAATTGAACCTCACGCTGTAGCTCTTATATAAAATGGTTATCTGCGACTTCAAGGAGAAACAACTTTCTAACCCTTAAATTCGCTTAGTTAGCATTTTCTACAGTTGATTAATACAACATCTGATGCGTAATTTAATGAGTTTGAAACAGTAGTAACAAACATTTATGGTACTGTTTCTAATTAAAAGCAATTAACAAAAACAGCATTACATACTAAATTTAAAAAATTATACCCAATATAACGGTTATAAATGCAAATCGATCCTTAAATAAATAAAAGATATTCCAATTAACGCAAGGTAATTAAATTAATTAATATAATGTAAAATTTTCCATCAATGGTAAAACTAACGTACGCTTATCTAATCGGTTCGGAATATTCGTATTATTTATTCGCAGGGTTCAAATCCCTTGACCTGCACAGGTAATGTTTTATTGACTTAGGTCAAGAATCTTGAACTATTAGATTATTTCTTACAAGGAATTGTAAAATACACCTAATCTTAATATTAATAAATGCAACGGTAATTAAAAAGTAAAAGTAAAAATAAATGAATACGATAATCGGTTAAAACTCGGAAATTATATAAGTACTAACTAAATGAAATATATACAGGATATTCTGTTGGTATTAAATTAAAGAAATGGTTTTAAATAATTTAAATATATACAATTAATGCAACCATGCCCTATTTCAGCATCGAGTTTGTACTTTAAAATTACTAAGTTAATTATTTACAAAAAAAGGCAAACCTGACCTGGAGCTTAGGTACATTATAAGTTGTGATAATAGTTATTTGCGCCAGCAGTCTGTAATTATCTGACCGGCTACGCCTGCTTTGGTCAGTCGAAGAATGTATTGTCGTGAATTTGGATGGCAAGCCTTATTTAGTTTCAAGACACCGTAATTTGGTTCATAGCTATTATTTTGGTCCTACGTGTATATATAGCTTACAGTCATAAACGCTTGATTAATTACAGTAGCATTTGCATATATTCACTGGTTATAGTAAAGGTTTACATTGTTATTAGTGCTCTGTTGATAATATTCGCTTTCAATCACTAATTCGATCAAATTTGAGTAGCATTGCAATACGTTCATTTTGAAGCATTAAATTAACATTATTATATAAATCTATCTACAATTCTTACATCTATAATGTGTCAGTACACATGCAGTCATACATGCATCATATTATTGTGCATTCTAATCAAAAAATATTGACTCACGCGGCAGACTTTATGCACGCTTTACTGTGTAATGAAAGAGGTTACATTGGCCCCGGCGGTATTGTCCATAAGATTTTATAAAATCTCGGATATTATCTAAATATGTGCCTCTTAGAAGAACTGTCTATAGAACTACATAGCTGAATCGGGAGAGTTTGTTGGTCGTTGAAGCTTCGGAAGGATCGTCCATAAGATTACGGATGAGTTGACATAGGGAAGATAGCTTACATAAGCTTCAGAGGTATTGTTTTTATCCATAGGCTTCTACGACATCCGCTCGTAGAGAAAGTTAGGTAATGTAGTATGGAAAATATTACCCATAAACTTCTGAGATCTGCAGAAGCTTGGGAGATCATTTAATTATGTACCTCTCGGAAGAACTGTCAATAGATTTACATAAAATGGTTAGAGATATTATTGCAAGTCAATTATGTAATGAGAATAAGAAATCGTAAAGTCTCTGAAGTTTGCTGCCTCTGCACCTTGCCTTTATAGTTGAAATTATCAATTTAGTCTAAAGTATTCTGTGATGCGCCCCTAGTGCTATCTTTTAAGAATTATCGTTTACCTATTTTTAAATTTTTATAGGCTTCTATTTGATTAAAATATTACAACCAATTTCTTAATACTAGATGTCTACACCTATCTCATAGTTTATTTCGTTCATACTGTTTACATATCTAATTGCATAGGTGTGTTTTATGTAACGATACGTTAAACACCTTGGTCTATCTGATAATACCGGGCTTCCTTCATCTGTACTGTGTATTGGGAACTCTTTTTGTTCTAGTTATATTTGCAGTTAGTTTCCCGGTATGCTTTTATTTATTATACTTTGTTATTTAATAAGGTTTTAATTAATAATTAGTTTATTTTATTGAACGCTAATTTTGTTCTTTATGTTTACAAACCTTGAAATATTGTTAAATTATTTTGCTAGCGAATATTATCGTAGGTAAAAAATTAATAATTTAGAAGTTCATCACGATCCAAAATGTAAGTGTGAAGGAGTAATGTTATTAATCATCTAAATTAGAAACATATAAAGGTTGTGCTACTCGATTGCATTAAAATATTATATAAATGGGAATCATACAACTTTTAGTCAGCTGCTTGGCTCCATTGCTTATAATTGTTCTTCACGTAAAATAAGAACAAGCCAGTTAAATTTCATTTTTGTGGTTTCCAATGGTTGTGACGTGTTCCCATTTTTCAAACTTAATTACAGTTGTGTTAATTAGTGTTTGTTATGTGTTAATTAAGTTTGTCGGAAGTTCCAAGCGTAAACACGTTAAAAGTTCGGTTAATTTGATGCAGCGCCAATAAAAGAGACTATTTTCATTTTATTTTGCTATAAACAATTACTTTAAACAAAACACTGCATTAAAAATGTATAAAACTGTTCAAAATACAAAAATGCAGACAATTGTAAATTATAAAATATTTTTTTGCTAAATTTAATAATACAACAGGAAAATTCGATGTTAACAGTTAGAAATTGTTTAAACAAATAAGATCTACTTTTTTTAAAAGAACCGTTATTAAAAATGTAACATTCCAGGAATTTAAATGGAATACAAGTCTAAGCCAGACAAAGAAATGGTAACTAATTCGTAGAATAAACTGATAAGAGTTAAATTTTACACGTACTCAAAACTCAAACAAAGCTGAACCTTATTTTATTAATTAATTACTAATTAAACGTATTCGATTTAAAACCAACCTTTTATAAAAAATAAATGTATTCTGTTCGTGGTTAAGTAAGAAAATGTTGTTAAAGATAATTAAACGATTTTAAATTCAAAATGTTAGAAATTTTAAAAGTCAAAATATAATTAAATTCAATAACAGCTGAACCGTTGGTCCGATTAAGAAGCGGTTAGCTTCAAAATTCGAGCTAACAATAAATACAGATTTTAGGCCGAGAAAATGTCAAAAAACGAAAAATTTGAAGTTTGCTCATATCGCCGCCCCCTCTCGTCGAAAACGTATAAAACCGCGCTTTTTAAACCGAAGAATTCAGAGATAATCATCCTACTGTCTTGAGTAGTTGACTGTCTCGTCTAAGAAAACATAAACAATTTCATATTGTTACTAACCGACCGCAACTTGCAAAAGATAATGTTACATACTCTCACTGCTTTGTTATTTCAATCAGGAACAGAATATTCCATTCACTTGTTTGAAACCATTTTACACCACACGCTATAAACAATGCCGAAGTGAATTCTTTGTTTAACGCATTGATTTACATGACAGATCAATGGTATGTATTGAAAGCTACCTATATGACACTGTTTTTTAACTCTGATATGTATGAGCTTTCGCCTATATGACATTTCTGGTATGTACTTGCATCGAAACAATTGTCGCAAACTAGTTTCCATTAAGCACAGACAAATACCAACTAAACGCTAAAAATTATGCATTACACTGAATAAACCGCTTACTAAAATACCGAATCTACTATCGTTAAAATTAAATAAATCATTTAAAACGAAGGATAAATGTATCCGCATTAACCTGCAAATTTCCGTCTTAAAGCTCATCATGATAGTCGGTTGCGCATCACGCTTAAAGTACACTTGCTAGGTCATAAACCGGTCCAAAAATCAGCTGTTTGCGAAACTGAACCATTATTTAAAAAGGGATAAAACTAACGTTCTTGTAAATAAATATTTGTCTGTAAATATTAGTTATAAGAAAACCTGCCTGTATATAATTCTTTCTGGTTGGTTAAATAATATATACAATTAATACATTTTGGTTGATTTAATACAAGGTATAATCACATAAGCAGAGCCTTAAGCTCAAAAATAATAAGAGCAATGCAGTCTTAAAATTGATAAAAGTATAGAACTGAGTGAGTTAGCAAATAACAAAAACTTCAGCGTTAAGCGTAACTAAACCTAAAACTTGCAAGTTTTAATTCAAATTTACAATTAAACGTAGATTAAAAATAAGTAAACTGTCATTATGTGCACAGGTTTCAAAAATATGACAAATTATCCTGCAGTGTACACTGAATCTAAAACTCGTGAAACTATAACATACAGGGTAAATTTAAAAAGTTATTAAGGCCGAATAACAAAATAAAAACATACGAGGTGGAATCAATTAGTGAAAATTAGTCAACTTAACTTTCCTCTACATTAATAAATTCTTTTCAGAGTTAGCCAGTTAGTCCTATGAGACGACCCATAGAACTCTTACCTATCTCCGACTGAGACATACTTCCCGTCAGAAATATTAAGTGACAGAAAGTCGTCACGTGGTTTTCCGGTCAAAAGGTAAATACTTTGTCCAATTAATTAGAAGTTATAAATTACATTTCATAGCAATATTAAACATCTTAATTATGGTTGGATACTTCTGCACGAATAGAAAACCAACATAAAAGTCGTTTTAAATAATTAAGGCGCTCTTCAGTGCCGATTGATTAAAGCTGTCTTGTCCGTTCGCTTTGGAACAAAGCGTTGCCTACCAGGTTTTTTGATACAGTGTTACCACAAAATCCCTTATTTCTCTATGAAAAGTTTCATAAGTAATTTGTTTTATTTCAATACTATAACTCGTGAAATACAAGAGCAGTTTCAAAACTAATCAACTTGTTTGTATCTCAAACAATAGAGCAAACAAAATATAAACTGGATTAAATTTGAGCTAATGGAATTTTAAACATTTTATGAAAATCCATTCAGTTAGAATTGATATTAAATAATAACAAACTCGAAGGTCTTTCCAAACTTTGAGAAAGCATTGTTATCTATATTTCATTTACTAAAATTTGGGAAAGTCCTTGAGTTTGCTAGTATCTAGATTTAAAACAATTTATTTTATAAGCAGTTGAAAAAAAATTTGTGTTGTGTGAAATGTTTCACTTTTATTAATATATTTCTGTAAGGTGTAGTTAGAAATCTGTTAATATGAAAGAAAACTATAGCTCAGCCCTTTAATTTTTATTATTAGGTTGTTTCAATAATAAGGAGCAAACGTATTTTTATTGCTTTGATTAAATTTTGAACTCTTACTACGTTTTAAAGTAATAATTCTGAAATTAACAACTGCTAGGGAATGTATAAATGAACTGCAGAAGAACTCTAAATTAATAAGAAGAGATGAGATGATTAAATTTTTTTACATTAAACCGTTAGTAAAACAAAATTCAAATTTCAAGTCTATCAAAAATTCCAAAGGTAAGCGAATAAAAATTCATTAATGACACAGACTAATTAAATGTTTTACTAGAATATGTAAAAGCCATTTAAAATTTAGTAAAATCGTAGGCTGGTGTTTAACGTAACTATTAAGGTAGGATTAACCTAACGATGCATATTTGTAAAAGCAACAAGCACTTATAGATAAGGATACAGTAAACACTAACAAGAAAATGCTGGCAAGTATTCTCCGCCAATTTTGTTAGAACTTAGGATATAGATTCTTTGGGTGAAATTGAGAGACATTTTTTTATATCTTGTATAAATCCCGTTTAAGGGGTGAAAATTACCCTAAAAGCTTAAGACCTCTTTATTTTTCGTTAAATAACTCAAAACTACGGCTCATACAAGAATAGTGTACATTGACACCATATCTACTTTTTTACATAGTTTTACCCTTCTATGTAATTCTTTTTATACACTACTCAAACTATCGCTCCACCTCAAATTAGGGGTTGTTTTGTAATCTCTTATTACAATCGGCATTAAAAAGTCCTGTATAAATTCTTCACAAAAAAAGAGTTAGGGATTTCAGCGCTTTGACTTTTCTCGCACAAGGGTGAAACTGGACTTCGAAATTTAGATTTTCACGCACAATATTTCAATACTTATTACTAGGGGGCGGAATATATGCATTTAAATGCAGCCAAAATATGCGCATATATATGCCTTGTTTGCCTTTAAAATATGCACTTATATGCC
>JAHWXV010032089.1:0-10493 GCA_024586415.1 Phrixothrix hirtus
AAACATTATTAGTAGAGTATATATATATATATATATATATATATATATATATATATATGTGAAAATAATTTATATAAGATTAATGTTCAAGAAGAAGAAAGTCAAGTACCCTATTACAGCTTATTGAAACTCACTTGGGGTACCGATATCTATTTACTACTTGATAATGGATATTTAAACAGCAATCTTCGATCCTTCATAAAAAGTCTAATAATTAGACATTACAATTACATCAACATAGTATTATTAATAATTTTGTTAACACCAACTGGGATTTAGCTGCATTAAAAAAGAACGTGAACAGTTTGGTTTGTTCGAAACAATTACCTCATTTCCAGTTGTCAACAATGGTGACGTCTAATAGATATAACAATGTACAATTAACTAGACGTAAGAATTCAGCGGGAGCTGCGGCTAAATAATTTTGAGAGAAACTAAGATGCCTTAAGCACTAGCATAGCATGTATAAATTAAATATTACGTCTCGGACGGAAATTATAACGGGTTTGCTTTAAGAGCAATTCTCAATAAGTCTTATTCTAAGCCTTCTCTGTTCGAATGGAAAGAATTGACTGTTAAAAATTTGAATTATTTCCTCGTATTTATATGATTTTACAAAGCAAGCATAATTCAACTTTATGTATACTTTGCCTCGTAATTCGGCAAATAAACATGAAAAATGCAGCAAAACGACTAATTTGATAAATTAATTATATAAAGGTATGTTACTGACTATCTGGAATACCTTTAAACAATTAATTGCCTTACAAAACAATAAAAACTAATTATGTGTTTACATGTAATCGTAGCTAAACAGCCAGCGTATTTGAAACTGTGTTCAAAAATAAGTATTTAATTAACGTTAAGCGCGAAATCGCCAATTATTATTTTGAAATTTCCATTTATTTGATAACACGCAAATGCTGAATGGCGATAATCGTAATCTAATTCCGGCAGACGAACAAAAATAAATCAGGGCATGACCTGTTCTTGAACTTGAACGTTTTGTTTACAAATATCAAATACTAGGTTATCAGTTGTCTATTTATCTATATATAAATAAACAAATAACTTTATACTAATTACAACTAATAACGAAAACTTGATTCATGACGTTTTACGTCATTAAACTGACCTAACGAAATGAATCATAAATATTTACCGGATGCTATCGTAAAAATGTTAAATAAATTATTAGCAAGACTAAATTACTTTAACGTGTATCTAAATTTCAAGCAACCAAAATGCCTTTTAAAATGATGCAAATAAATCATAGCCAAACAGCTAAGGCATTTTGGATTTAATTTCAGGTACACGTTACAGGATCCATACATTGGCCTGCACGATCACCGGATCTTAACCCTATGGACTTCTTTCTTTGGGATTATCTTAAAAAACTTGTATACACTACTCCACCTGTTAATTTAGAAGACTTGCAAAACAAAATTATTCGAACTTCGGGAAATGATAATTTCACCATGCACAAAAACTTAGACTTGAGACATGTGTAACACAAACTGGACAACAGTTTGAATACGCGCTATAGTTATTTTGTTTTTTCGCGTATAAATTTTACGTATTTGTTATTACTTATTTCTTTTTTTTGGTTATTTGTAATTAAAGTATCTTAAGTTTGATACTGTTGTATTTTAAATAAAACAGGCTTTCTATTGACATGAAAATATACAGGGTGTTCTATCTGATTTTTCAAATTTGACATTGACAGCACCGAACTTAAACGTCAAAACATAGATTTTTGTTTACCGATATAAACTTCCTTACGACTAATGCGTAATTTCCAAAAATCAAAATTTTTGCTTTTGTCATAACGGAGTTATTAGCAGGAGTGAACGTTCTAGGACACCCAGTAGTGTGCCACTACGAGTACACCCAAAATACACATATATAAAATTGATAGAATGCTATTATTTTACCACCTTAAATTTAATCACAGCATGAACCACTCAGTTATAAGTAGTCATTGTTGGCGCAATTAAAATTAATATTAATTATAATAGCACATTTTAAAAATTTATTGAAAATATGTTAAAATAAAGTTTTATTAGAAGCAAAGTAAGAAAACCTTGTAAATATCTTTACAAACTAAAAGTAGGATTTACCATTTAAGTAAACAAATCTTTCAAAGTAGCGCCTTTCAACAAAGGAAAGATTTCTAGGCTATACTCGATACACACTTGTTTCGTGGCCATTTCAAAAAGTACGATACTTAAAATGTACCTATAACGCCTCTTTGATTGACAACTAGGAATTAGGAAACTTTTACTAATTATAAAGCCTCCGAATTTGAAAAATTGCATGTTTGACTGATTGGACAGTACACCAAAATAATGAACTTTGTTATTTAAAAGTGATTCGGCAAATTCAAACGATACCTGCAGTTATTGGTCAGTTTAAAATAACTGGAAGCGTAATGTACATAAAAACTCGAAACAGCTCTTAATCGAGGTTTTTCAACGAGAAGTGGTCGCTATTAACGTGTGTGAATAAGTGCAAAGCTGTGCTTTGTTAAGTGATGCATCTCAGCTATGACTAAGTTCTACATCTGTTTTGGTTGTTCGTAAATTAAAGGCAGCGACAAGTTCCATCATTTTGATCCCATCCTTCGGGAAAAATTAGAACAAGACCTCCAATCCTATCGTTTGGAAAAATGAGCGTGATAGTAACAACGCTAAAATAAAGAATCATCTTCAACAACAAAATTAAGATAACCTAGGTCAGTAAATTGAAAATATTTACGCGAGTAAGGAAACGAACATTTAATAAATCAAATTCGGGGAATTACTTTTATTTTGTTAACTAATTAAACTAATTGTTTTGATTTAAACTTCTGTATCATAGGGCGTAAATGTTTTTACGCCAATTATTTAATAGGTTAGTTAAAATAATATAATTCATACGTAGGTTAAATAGTAGTTGATTTCGATAATTCTTTTGTTAGGAAAAGCAGCTATAATAGTATCTTTTCTTTGTAAAATAACTGTGAAAATATAAATTATTTACATTTAGGTTTAGTTAAAGTAATAGTACGTAAACGATATTATTTTAATTTTGCGATCGTTGCAGGTATCACATTATAGATAAAATTTTGTCTGAAATATACATTTTTGTTTATGAATAAATAATTTTTAAGGTTTAATTTGTTTGTGTTATTTGGTTTATACTCGAACAGAGTAATATTTTACGTTAGTCAAAGACTAAATAAGTCAGGTAGTAGATTTAAAACTGCCAGAACAAAACAAAAATTGAGTTTGTCTGCAGGTAAGTTTCGCTCGACCCTAATAAATTCAATATAAATGACGTTAATTATTAATTAACGGCCAGTGGACGAACATCGCTACACCTACAAATAAATGCCATTCAGACTAAAAAGCGTGCCAGCAACTTTCAAAAGCTAATGACTTTTAATAGCGGATGTACCTAAATAAGATAAGATAATCTATTCGCCTACCAAAAATCACATTACTTAAATATTGTAAAATATAATTAAGAATTTCCCAATTCCTAGAGTAATAAGTTCCTTCAGCTTCTGCGTTATTGTATAAAATGAATAAAGAAATTCGCAAATTTATAAACGTTTGCTGACATGGTATTAAGAACATTTAATAGTATACTTTCATAATATTAAGCATTTATTTATTAACGAAAAGTGCTAGGCCAGTCAAAAATGTTACCTAAAAATATATTTGTTACAAATTTTAGTGCATAACTTCGGTAAATATAATTGAGCAAAATAATTTAAATGGGAATATTTAGTCTATTTCATATACAGGGTGATTTTAAAATACACCGACAAACTTGCACCATACACGTGGGTTCGTTCTAAATCAAGAGAAGAAAAAATTTTTTTAATTGCTTTTTATTTCTAAAGCAAAAGCCGTTAACGAAATGATGCAAGCCTGTTTGGGAACCCCTGCATTACGTTAATAAGTTAATATGTGGTTTTAAGTGCATGAACTATAAACACATGACGCAGATCTTAGTTATTTTAAAAGTAAACTTGTGTACAAACCAAGGATATTCGCTACAAATATGTTCTATATTGTTAAATTATTAGAAAATTGGATTGGTGTTAAAGTATTGAAACGCGATAGATGTGTTAAAATCGCTCCGGGAATATACTCAAATATTGGACTTTTCCGAGTGATCTAAATACAGAAGTGCAATAAATTAAAAAAATTAAAAAGGTAAAAATTAAACATTAAAATTGCTAATGCGATATACCTAAAATAAACGATAAACAAAGAAGTAAAGCAAGTAAATTAATAATAAGCGGTTACATGAGAAGTGTGTTAACTCCGAGTAGTAGATAACAATAACAACATTGAACAGGCCCGGAATAGGTGAGAATTAAAATTTAAACAAATATTTAACTAGATAAAATTGAAAAATGGATAGCGATGAATATACAACAGATGAAAGAAAACGGAAGAAAAGTACCAGTAATATGGTATAGCTCTTTGGAAAGAGCTCAAAAACTGGAAAATCCCCAGATAAAAGAGAAAACTAATAACTATGATAGCAGTATTAAGGCAAGATTTTAAAAAAGATCTGAAAGCAACAAGAACAGAAATTAAAGAAGACATAATGGAGATAAAAACGGAACTAAAAAATATAAAGAAGAACTAAAAAAAATACACATAGAGAATAATAAACTGCAACAAGAAAATAATAAAATGAAGAGGGACATAAAACAGATTCAAGATAAACTCGAAAAATACGAGAAAGGAAAAAGAAAGAATAATGTAGTTGTTCAAGGATTACCCTTACATACAAACGATGAAGAGGAACTGAAGAATAATTTACAAAAGTTTTTAAAAGAAAAGCTAGAAATTGAAGTAAAAATAAAAAGTGCCAGAAAATTAGGAAATAAAATATGCTAGATAGAATTTATAACGCGACTATATTGTTCCTGCTTGAGGATGTCAAATTGTAACGACAGGAACTTTGGTATGTTCAACCCTACTCTTGACCACACTAAGTCTACATGCAACAACTCGAGTAGTTATCAGAAGAGTGGGGCCCAGAGTTGCGACAGTAAGTAGGGCTTACGTAAAAATGTACCGTGGAAAGTTCATGAGTCATTGTTCGACTGCGTCGAATTGTAAACGCTAATTATACTCACAAGTCAATTGTTCGATAAATCTTATTTTACCTAAAACTAATTCAATAATTAAACGAAAGCAGGATAGAATTTATTATATAGGGAAGGATTTGGATTTAAAAAAGAGGGTTCGTGCACGTTATGGACGACCTAGAGTTTATATCTTATTTGTGCGTAAAGCTGCAGTTCGGTTCTAACAATGAATTCTTTCAAATGCGAATTCTTAATTATGAATGTTATTGCACTGGTTTTGTAAATATTTATTCTGGCCAGGTGTATTTAATTAAATTCTTAGTAACGCAATTAACACAGTATTTTAACTCTTGTATTTTTAGGAAATTTATTTATTTACTTGTAGAATTATGTTTACTATTTTTTATAATAACTAACACAGCAGTTTTAAAAGTTATTTATTTACTAACCAAATACCATTATATTTCAAAATGCATGTTATACAGTATACACAGATTTTATTTCTATCGTATTTACAGTTGTTAATGTTATCAATAAAGATTTATTGAGGATTAAAGTTAATTCGTATTACACCTATTTTCAAATTTATTTTAATCATGTTCACAACCCTTATCAAAGCAAAAGTGTACTGTATTTATTAATTATGAATCTCGACAGAGGTCGTATTAACGGAACCGCGATCTATGATCACTAACTTCAGATTCTTGATTTTTGGTTAAAATGGCCGCGTTCGTACATTCACATATAGCTACGGTTTGTTATACTTTAACCTTTGCGTTTAATGGCGTTAATGACGGTAGTGCTAGTTATTTAGTGATTAGCGTCTTTAAGGATTGTGGTATTGTGATTTGGCGACAACTTCTATACAGATGGTATCGTGCAGGTTAATGACAGGGGGATAATTAGTACTACCCCTCGATCGCCGGGATTTCATTATGTTCCGACATCGTATCCGATATTGCGTTTTTGGGAAAGAATTAAGGTGAGGTAAACGTCAATAACTAAATAATAATGTATGCTTTTCAACTAAACATAAACAGTATTACACGTGCAGTACGGATCAGCTGTTTGACTACTAGCCAAAGTCAACTAATTGATTCGTTTTATGGTTGAATGCTAGTGATTAGGATCCTTGATTTTTAATATAGGTTTTCCATTAACGCCTTATGGAAATCATATACTAAACGATTTCGGTAATAATTAATTTAAAACATAAACTAAATATTACGTCTTGGATATATTAATTCTCAGAAATCATGATCTAGACCTTGCTGCTTTGAAAGTTTAGAAATGATTGTTTAAAATTGGATTTGCGCTCCGAATTTATACTATTTTCAAAGCACGCCTAAATCAATCTTACGTACACTTTTCTTTGATTACTCATAAAATAAACATAAACAATGCGGCAAAACAGTTAAAATGGCAAATTAATTACGTAAACATACCCTAATACTTATCAGAAAATCCTTAAATAATTAATTGCCTTGCAAAACAAAAATAATTAATTATGTGTTTATCTAGCAATAAACTATGTCTTAAATTATACGAAAATATTGATAACTAGACAGCGGATATGAAACTAAAATCAAAAATTACTATTTAATTAACGTTAAGCGAAAAACTGCTAATTACAAGTTCGAAATTTCCATTAAATAGACAACTAGGAACTGGAATAATGCGATAGCTATTATCTATTTCCGGCAGACGGAATTAAAATAAACTAGGTCATGGCCTGTACTTGAACTTGAATGTTTTGTTTACAAACAATTGAATGTAGGTTTATCTATACCTGCATAAATAAGTTAACTTTATATTAATTACAAATGGTGACGAAAACTTAATTCATGGCATTTTACGTCATTAAACTAACCTAATAAAATGTAATATAAATATATATATATATATATATATATATATATATATACCGGGTGACAACATAAAAATGCTAAATAAATCATTCGAAAATTAAATTATTCTAACGTGTAACTAAATTTAAGTAAACAAATCATATTATACAATAAAGGTATTTTTGGGTTAAATTTCAGGTACACCTTACAAACTAGAGAACAAAAACGACAAAACATCGATCATGTAGAATAAAAGCAAACTTAAAAATGTACCTGAGCAAAGAGTATACATAAATGCCGACATGTCAAAGGTACAGAGAAATATACAGAGAATAATACGTATAAAGGCGAAAAAAGCAAAAAGCAAGGGTAAAACTGTTAAGATAGGATAGTAGAAGCTATCAATAGATAATAATGAATGCAAATGAGACACCGAAAAGAAGGGACTACTATTAGTGGATCCAAAACAAGATAAATCAAAAACCAAATGAATATGGTACCGAAATAAAAGTAAAAGAACAGGCAATGGACATGTATATGAATAAGGTTTGCGCAAGTAAAAATAAATTAGGTAAATTGAAAGAAACAAAAACAAGTCAAAGAAGTAATAAGAGTAATAATATTAAAACTGAAAGAAAGACGTATGGAGGCTGGCTACATAGAACATAAGAAGTATCTCAGGCAAAGAGGAAGAATTAGTAGACGAATTTGAAAAGACCAATATAGATATATTAACAATTTGTGAAACTAAGAAAAAATGTCAAGGTCGGATAGAAATTAAAGTTGGTCATTTCTTAATTTGCAGTGGTATAACAGTAAATAGTAGAGCACGGGAAGGAGTGGGTTGCATAATAAAAAATGGATGGTGGGAAAGCGTGTCAGAACGAGTAATAAAATTAGAACTTAAGATGGAAAGGAATGATAAAACAACCATTGTCATGGCATATGGACCAAACGAAGACGAAAACTAGAAAATAAAGAAAATTTCAGGACGAGTGATCATATTAGGCGACTTAAATTGTAAAGTGGGTAGAAGGAGAAACCAAACAGAAATGATCCTGAGACCCTATGGTGAAGAACATAGAAATAACAAAGGAAACAAGCTAATAGATTTCTGCATACAAAATGACTTGCTAATTACGAACACATTCTTCAAACACAAAAATATCCATAAGTATACATGGGAGGTAGAGAGCAGGAAAGAAAGTCAATTATTGATTACATTTTGGTGAAAAACGCTTATAGGAAAGAGATACTGGATGTGAAAGTACGAAAAAGGCAAGAGATTCACAGTCACCACTATTTACTAATGGCAAAGATAAGATACAATGTAATACCTAACTCGTCAATATCACAAAGAACCAAGAAAGTGGCAAGGAAAGAAGTATACATGCAATTAGAGCACATTTAGGTAAACAATGAATTACTAACTAACAAATTGTTTCTAAACAAAAGAGAAAAAGAAGGGATCCCCAAATTTACTTAAATTATTAACAAAATATTGACTCCTTTGACCTATTTGAATAAGGACTACAAAAATTTGATCCAAATCCTATTCGATTCGCCAAAAACGCCAATTATCCTAATTCTCTACAATTCAGACAGTCGGTAGTTGATACGGATGGCTAGTTCGTATTCTTGAATTCGGAAACGGCAATGCCTACGATGATGTCACGCCTCGCTAATACGTGCCTACACTTGAGAGCTCTGGTCTCAACTAACTAATTTTGTATTCCTTCACCTTCAAAATGCCGGAATAGGGGGGTTTGGTGATTGTCATTTATTTATAGAAACAAACATGGATTCATGAGAAGCTGAAGTTGTAAATTGTTTTTACACTCGTAAACAAGGAGCTTTCAAAAGTTCTTTATTATAAACGAGGTTTGTAATAACCTGTAAAATCCTTATTTTTAAATTTTGATATCAAATTAATACTGGTATTTTACACATTTGATTATGTTATTGATTTCCTTATATACAAGGTGTTCCCAAATTAAAGATAGATGTTGTAGTAATTTTAGGCGCATTTACAGATGTTAATAAATCTAGGCGAAAAAGGAAAAGAGATACTAATAAAAATTTTTAATACAGCATGGGAGGAAGGTATCGTCCCAGAAGACTGGAAAACAGGAATAATATTACCGATATTTAAAAATAAATGAGATACTAGAGAGTGCAAGAATTACAGAGGCATTACACTTTTAAGCCATGTAACAAGACTTTATGAAACAATACTTGTAAAAATATTACGCCACCTAACGGAAACCCAGTTAGAAGAACAACAGAGTGGATTTAGAAAAGGTAGAACTACAGAAGACCCATATTTATCATAAAACAGCTGATAATGAAATCCAAAGTGAAAAACACCGACTTATATTTAGCATTCTTGGACCTAGAAAAAGCATTTGACCGAGTACAAAGGAAAGTAGTATAGGATAGTGTAAAACAACTAAGGGTGGGGCACCAACTACAAAGAGCAATTCAAAGCCTACTAGAAGACATTAAAAACTATGTAAGGACAAATAACCTAGAATCGAGGGAATTTATAGTGAAAGATAGCTTATGACAAGGAAGGGCATTGAGCCCGGCAGTATTCATAATAAACATGGATGATATAATTAAAGAAATTAAAGCAAAAGTGCATATGACATACATAGGATATAGAATGATGGAGCCGATAGGAAGCGGACTGTGCCTTCGCAGACGACCTCATGAGATGTGCGAATGACAAGAAACAACTGGAAGATAATATAAAAATCTGGAAAATGGGTCTAGAAAAAAGAAATATGAAAATCAATATTGAAAAAACAAAAGTAATTACAGTGAGCAAAATAAAGAAATAAATAAAGAAAAACTAGAACAAGTGAGCCAATTTAAGTACTTGGAAGTAATGATAGATGAAGAAGGAAGCATGGAAAGCGAAATCAATGAAAGAATAAACCAAGCTGACCGAACCTACCACGCACTAAGACAATCGTTCATAGAGAAAAAAGAAGTGTCAAAAAAACTAAGATGACAGTCTACAAAACAATTTTCAGTCCCATACTAATCTATGGAAGCGAAAGCTGGGTTCTGCCGAAATCAATAGAATGTAGAGTGCAGGTCACAGAAATGAGATATTTAGGAAAAAGTGCAAGGTATAACCCACATGGATAGAAGAAGAAATGATGAAGTTAGAAAAGAGCTAGGGATAGAACCTATATTTACAACTATAGAAAGACAGAAACAAAGATGGTTTGGGCATCTGTTCAGAATGAATGATGATAGGACAGTCAAACTTATATGGCAAGCAAGAACATACGGAAAGAAATCAAAGGAAAGACCTAAGAAAACATGGACTGAGAGATAATACAAGTGCTGGAAAAGAACGTGAAGTGGGAAAACGCGAGGAAGTTAGCCAAAGATAAAGTAAAATGGGCTAAATTTGTATATGAAGGAAACAAATAACAATATACTTATGATACCTTTACATCTAACTGTGGAAAAGGTATTGATTATATATGTGTGTGTATATATATATATATATATATATATATATATATATATATATT
>JAHWXV010032121.1:0-17357 GCA_024586415.1 Phrixothrix hirtus
TATAAACTTAGTTCTAGGGCGATATTCCTAATAATGCAAAATAAGTGTACCATTATTTGTCATACCAACCATGTATAGCAAGTAAAGTGCTGAACTGGTTGATTGATACAATTTAAAAAAAAAAAAAGATAACATTTAAATAAGATATCGACTGCAGCAAAATATGCTATTAGTTTTGTCCAGCTAAATTTGTGATCTGTCCCACTGTGAGGCGTATCGCTAAAATGAAAAAAAAATTTCTTTGCAACAATGGCAAATTTAAACACTGTTGCTTTTTAAGAAAATTGGGTTGGCCATGGATCTTGAACATATGGAAAGATAAAAAATGAAAAGTTAGTCGGAAAGTGCCGAGAAATTTCCAATATACATGTACAAAACTAGAATTCGATATGTCAAGCCGTTTTTGAGATATTACACCGTTTGCATAAATATTATCTACCATGTACACAATTACCAATTAAATTATATTCGAATACTATTTTAAAACATTTTTTTCGAAGCTCAAACGTTCATACTATGTAAATATCATCTTTACAAAGTTGTATCTAAAGTTTAATAGACATTCAATTGTTATCCAATGATACTGCATGTTCATTCTATTATAATTAAGAAAACCACCTGCAACATGCCTTTGGTCTTGCGCTCTTAGTGATAATGGAAAGATTGTAGATTTTAGCGGTAAGCTAATCTTTTGTTAATTATATGGGATTTCAACGTTACTTGAACATTATTTAAAAGAGTGAAGGGATCGATGTCATATCGGTTTCAAATTGAAGTATCCTTAAGCTGTTGTGACATTTATATCTATCTTAAATGAGGGTACGTAGAAACATACAGAATAAATCGGGAGGATACTTGCGATTGTAGAACTATCGAGTCCTTAAACTTCGACAAAGGTTGGGCGTCAAGAAAAATATGTATCGGCCCCCTTACTTCGGATAAGTGTTACAGAAGTTCAATGAAAAGTGTATGCGCGGAAGGCCAAGCTGTTATAACGTTAGAAGAGGAGCTTAAGTTATGGGAGTATCGCCAAGGGTCCCATGGAAAGGTATATTATATCGTATAACCTTCAAATACGGGTCCCCGACTTTACATAGTGTAGATCTGGGTTATTACAAGTAATTTGTCTAATTAAGGTGGAGAACCATGTAGGTTGAGAATTTTGTAGCTTCGCATGCTTTTAATTTTGACAATAAATTTCCTCTTTTAACACTTTTATTACAACCTTCCATCTCCTAATAATTAATTCTAACTACATACAGAGTTTTGTTTGTCCTAACGAGTACATTATATTTACTACCAGAAGATGTCTACAGCTATCTCATATTCAAAATTACTTTACTTGCATTATGATTCCAAGTTACATTGCACTTAAATATTTTCCAATAATGCTAGTAATGTTTCCCTGTTATCTTTCTTAACAAATTGATACCTTTTTGTTATCTATATAAACAATTTATTTACTGGAGTGGTTTTATTTTATTGAGGTTTGACAACTAAATTCTGTTTTAATTAGTGTATATCTATTGACTGTTCACAAACTTTGAATTAATACCGAATTTTTTATAATATTGGCTACTCCTAATAAACTTATCTGTTTAAAATTTGAATCTTAGAATAGGAAATAGTGTAAGAAATTCGAAGTTTGTCACAAATGAAACTAAAAGATGATTGAAATAATCTCTCTGTTATTAGATTACAAGAGTATAATGTTAAATAACGTTTAACCGCTTTAAAAAATCAGTAAAAAAATTATCCATTTAGAATGTCCACGCCAAATGGAGCCTCAACGGGAGAATATAATACACTTGTTTAACTTTCACGAAAAACTCGATTTACTTTTAGGTATGTATAACCTAAAAGCATTACAAATTATGATTGATGGAAGTAATTGATTCATAATTGCGCCTAGTGCTAACATAAAACCATTTAGTATGCAAGAAAACCCACATACAGCACAATGTAAATTAAATACATAAACAGAGCTTAACAAAAAAATCAAAATTACTGTAGATATTCCAAAATATTCCAAAATCAAAATTACTGTAGATATTCCAAATGGAAATACAAGTCTCAGGATGTAATAATATGCAAATGTATCTCAACCGCGAGAAACCGTTATAGACTCTGCTGAATTATAAATCCATCTAATAAATTAAATCAATTAAAATATCGAAACTTTTAAAAGTCGAAAAGATATACAAAAATATTTAAAAAAATAGTGATAATTTAAATTCCTATAAGAGTAAAAAATTAAAGTGTTTCAAAAATGAGAACTAATCATGCGAATTCAGAGAAAGAGAATCAATTGAGAACTTAGTAAACTCCTATTCTGATATATTTCACCTAGACGATGAACCTTTAACGTTTATTAATGAAGCTAAGCACTACCTATTTATATTAAATCTTATATATACCGAGAAGTTCATAGGCAAGAGAGAATAATTAGAAGTTCAGGCTCACTTTGGTCGTCCCTCGTTTAGATAGTATCTAAGAATCTAGACGCAGCTGCAAAGAAAGAATGACGTATAGTAATTGACTATATAGAGGTAAATGAAAAGACCATTAATGATAAATCCCCTTACCAAGAATTAACGATTTACTTGATAAATAGGGAAGTCGTCATTAGTTCTCCACACTGGACCCAGTTTCAGGTTTTCATCAGATCGAGGTGAATGAAGTAGTCATTCATAAAATTAAATTTAATGCAGAAAATGGTGACTACGAATTATTAGCCATACCATTGAATAATTTCCGAGTACATTTGAATGCACAATAAATAAGATCCTACGAGGACTTAAAAATGATAAGTATATAGACTACCTTGACCACATAATCATTTTTAGTGTAAACCTACAAGGACATACATAAAACTTGATGCTAGTGTTTGATCGATTGCGAAAAGCAAATTTAAAAATCTAATTAGATAAATTAGAGTTCATAAAAAAGCAAGTCTCATATCTAGTAGACAAAGTTACGCCGCAAGTAGTTAAACTAAATCCCCTATTGCAAAACTTTGATTATACTAAACCCTTTATATTAACTTTTGACGTAGACAATGTTGTTGCTGAAGCCGTTTTGTCATAAGCCGCGTTGGAAAAGATTTATCGACAGTACGCGCAAGTAGTATGCTAAATGAAGCGGAAACTAATTATTCCACTCTTGATAAGGAACTATTGGTAATTTTTTGATCCAGCCAACACTTTAAACCGTACTTATTCGGCAGTTGTAAATTAATAAAATGGCGACTAAAGCTCGAATAGTATGACTACGAAATTATTTGTAAACAAATGCACAGCAAATACTAATGTCGAGAAGAATTACCAGAAATACCAAGCCATGTATTTGTAAAGAATAAGCAAAAACGATCTAAAACGAAAAACAGAAATCATTAACAAAGAATTAAAAACCGCAAACATCATTGTATACCATGGTAATACTACAAAAAACATACATTTATCTAGTACTAAGACACTTGCAAAGCAATTTCATTATTTTACGTCCCATCCATGATGGGGCTGTTAAGGATCGACAATAACAGACATTTCATCAAACCTGGGAATTCTCCCTATTAAACTAGGAAAGTTAGGTTTAAAGGAACCATACATATGTTTATACAATATTATAATTCAGGTACAAGAATATAATAATTTAAATATACAATATGAATACTTTAGAACGAATATGTGAAGTAAGATAGGATATATCAAAGAATTAAGGAATCATGGTAAAATTGTAAATTTCATAAAAATCAGTACCTAAACAAAATATAATAATTTCAATTTTCAAAAACCTAGAACTAAAAAGATTTCATTGGAAACATAGATAGCCAAGGTGGCAAAAGAGTTATCGGAACTTTAGAGCGTTTAGATAGTAACCATATACAATTGGAAAAACATTCACAGAATCAATATTTAGTTATTCAGGAATTAATTAAGAAATTCAATTGAAAATAAACACATAATCAAATAACGCTAAATTCAAATATCACGCACTTCTTGACCTAGCAAAAAGCACTTTAAATATTCAGGATGATGTGTCATTCGCGAAAGACTTCTATAATAAACTAATTACGCTATATATTTCAATATTAAGTATCCTCAAAATATATATAAAACTATATAACATTTTGTAAATTAATAACCCATCACTCAAGCATAATTAAACCGCAGCAGATATTTAAACAACTACAAAGGTTAAACAACATTATCAGAATCAATTTTCTTACGAATTGAAATACGAAAATATATTACGTTCCAAATCAATACCTAGGATTAATTGTAAAATAGGTTACACACGAATTAGTTATTCTATAAGAATACTACTTAGCTTTAGAATAGAATGGAACAGAATAGAATAGAATACTCCCTAGATCCACTAAGCATAAGTTGCAATATGTAACAATAATTCCAATAACGTAAAACATTTGTTAAAACCAAATGATGAAATAAAGCCTCTAACTGACATATGTACAAAAAGCTAAATATACCAATGTTCCACTAAATTAATAACCGCAAATGATGAGATTGAAAAGGAAATCCTGAAGCCATAGGAATTCAGAAATTGTAAATATACAACATTAAGGGCTAGTTTCACCAACGACAAATAAATACCTTATCTGTGTAATAAAGCTATTTATATGATAAAAATAATATTTTGTCTTTGACCAACAATAAATATCTTCTATAATGGAGATAAGTCACCAGATAACTTATCCTTAGGAATCATACGAGAGAAGTCACTGATCAATCAGATAACTGTCATTGAATATGAGTGATCCAAAATTGACATTACACTAACGTGCTACAATTTGCAGAAAATTCAATTTTTCATCTTCTAAATAATTTTTGCTTTCTATACTCATAGTTAGCAAAAATTCAGGCACTTTTTAACCCTCCAGTAGTTGGGCGGGTTCTGTTAGAAAATGGCGTTTGGTATATTGTTAGCATATTTATAGTTTACCTTTGATTCCGTATAATTCTAATCAGAACAGTCCCTATATGCGAATAAGCGACACATGGTTCGAATCTGCAATATAGGCTGCTTGTGGGGTATTTTGGTCTGCAAGATACCACCCGACTGTCGTTATGACATTTACGAGTGTGAAATTGTGAGCTGCATTTTTGATGCTGAGCTATAAATTCATTGTAGTACGTATCTTGAACAATCTTTTATAATTAATTTATTACAATAAACGTTTCTAGACTCAATATAATAGAATTTGTATAATTTACAGTTCGAGGTGGATTCTAGTCTAAAGGAAATCGAGTAATTGCAGAAACTGCATGACAAAGTCAATCCTGTATATATCAATATAACCAATGGAGAAGACTCCGCCTCAAAGGAAGATCACTGCGATCAAAGGGATCATAATTCCGACACCGAAGATCAACTTGAAAGTGCAAACAAAATCCATGAAGTAGAAGAAGAAGCAAATTTTGATCATTTTGTCAATATTGGTACCAACAAACATTTGTTCCACAAAGCAAAAAGTGAACTTCTATGGGAAAAACATTTACCTCCCTTAATTATTAAGACAAGAAGTCATAATATTATTTCGTATGTATCAGGTATAAAAGAGAATGCTCGCCTACTAATTTCCCCATTAGATTGCTGGAACTCTTTCACAGGCGATAACATTTTAGACCTATTATTAGTAGTGCAATCTACAACTACCTACATTACAAAAATTGCCAACAAGTACAAGGATTGGAATGATTCTAAGCTGAAAAATCAAGCCGAAATTAAGACTTGGATACATCATTTATATCTTGCTGGAATTTTCAAATCGAAACGAAGATACTGTAAAGGGTTTTGTGTCACGGATGGTACTGGAGTGGAAGCATTTCCTGCGGCAATGGATCATAAGTGATTTGTGTATCTACTGCGTTGTCTGCGTTTTGACAACGTTGTTAGGCGAGAAGAAAGGAAAAAAGAAGTCAAAGTTGCCGCAATTGTTGATTTTTTTAAACGTTTCACCCAGAAGCCTGTTTCACATTAGATGAAATGTTATTCGCTTTCCGTGAACTGTGTGATTTTAGGATGTATTTTTCCAATAAACCGGTTCGATAAGATATAAAACCTTTTCCTTTGGTTAATGCCAGAAATTTCTATACTTTAAATATGGCACTCAGCTCGTCGAACCCTATCTCCAAAGCACCAAAACCATTGACTTAGTGGAAATGATGTCTAAAGCAGTTTTTGTAATATCGAGAAATGTTGCAATCCGAAAGAATAAATACGAAATTACAGCCGCATTTCTTGATCCTAATAGACTACAATATTCGTGTATGTTTGCTTTTGCTAAAACTAAAGCTTCAGTAACATATTGCCCAAAAAGGAAAAACAGTTTTGGTATGGTATTCAGTTCATGCTGAGGATGCAATCGACGGGTGCACAGGCGAAGCCTGTAAACCACACATGGTAACTGTTATAATATTTCCAAGGCTGGCGTTGATTCCATTGATCCAAAAGCAACAGAAACACGCGTAGTGGGCCAACGGCAATTTTTTATCTTCTAAATATTGTTGAAATAAATTAGTTCACCTTAAAAGGTGAAATTATCACCGAAAAGCGATTATATTAAGATATTGCATTGAAGTTAATAAAATATTATACAGGTCCGAGGAAATAACCTAACACAAAAATAGGTGGTAGGCAAGAAAATGAAAGGAAACGTTGCGCATATTATTGAAATCTCAAAACCCAATATTTTTGTAGCAAATGTCATAAATGGTTATATTTACAGTATATTCAATTTTTTTATATTTTTTTCGAGAATGCTACAAAATTTGTGTTATTATTTTAATTCTTTTAATTATGTCTTTTTCACTTCTTTTTGCTTTAAATATTATATATTCTTGTTTACAATATACTACACGATAGATTTAGTGCAAAATATATATTTTTTTGTTTAAAGAGTTTGTAGGCTCATTTACAAAAATGGGTCTCTGATACACCACCCGATTGTTTGTGTAACTTTAAGTAAGCCGACTACTGGAGCACTAAATATCCTAGGTTGTAAATCTTATCATGTGTTGGTTCAAAATTTTTAATTTCTATGCATGACAACTTGAAACTACAAAAATCGCTACCTTTTTAGAGTACATTCTAAAATGTAGATATTTAACCAATAGTTAACTAATGATTTAATTTTATTCATGAAACTCAAATATTATTTAACCTTAGCATAAGCTTATATCTCAGATAGTTATCGAGCAATTTATCTATAGTTGGTGAAACTGGCCCTACGTATAGGAAACAATCATGTAGAAATGGTATATGAAATTAATCGATACATAATGGCTTTTCCAGAAGATTAAAAGCTTTATATAAATTGTTAAAGTAGAAATAAAATTAATTTATCCAAAGGTATATACGTAGTAAAGGAAAAAAAATGTAAAGTAATATTTACGAAGCAATAATTAATTTCGAAAAAACTAGTTATGGTACACCAATACGAATGGAAAAAGTCCATCTACAATTAAATTCCACTAATGTATTAGACAAGAAAATAGATTTGAACACACTGCGCTGGAAAGATATATCGTTGATTCCCGTAGTACCAATATCAAGTTCAAACTTCATCAACCATTACCTGAGCACCGGGACAACAAAAGGATGCTTGTTAATATTTGCAGAAATGGCAGTTTACTTCGTGAGAAGGTATTACATAAAAGGAAAATCCTTTCAGCTCCTAGAAGACAACCAGACGGTACTTCTGGTGAAGCCTAGCTTGGTGGTGGAAGAGTTATGTGACAGTACAACATAAGCAACTCTGTTATCCAATGCGCAGCACACTGAACCATATGCAAAAATACCTTGGCTTCCAACATACTTTACAACATTATCCTTTCAAATAATCGATTTACATTAGGGGGGTGTGCACTTTCTTAAGGAGAATTCTTATCCTTAAAACAAGATGCCAGTGTTAAAAAAATTAAGCGTTTATTAATCACGAAGGAGATTATTTCATTGTTCGTTCCATTTCAATGGATCAATTTCTTTTACGTTAAATTCCCAAAATGATTTAAGTTCAACTTTGAGGGTACCTTTTAACCACTTACAACCGAATTACAGCCGATAAAAAAACATGTCTCTAGTTTAGTTGTCTATAGCTATTAAAACTCCATTACAATAGGAGGGGGAAACCTGAGATAGCTTTCTTACGTATATTTTCAGGAAGCACGTTAGTAGGCTTATATTGATATAACATAAACGATGCCGGGATAAATACGGGGTAAAGTTGCTAATTTCATAATTTTCATTTAGTGTCGATGATATTTAAATGGCTACAAAAAATAATCTACTGACTAATAATTAAACCAACTAATGTTTTTGTTTTGAGAAATCCTCGCGCTTCAGTAATCTTTAAGAATAAATGGGAAGGTTAGTAGATATTTGGAATTCCTAAAATATTTATGAACTTTCAAAATGTTCATTTATACTCAACCTAGAATTATGCAGAATTATATTCTTATATCCTATGCTATACTATGTTTCAGATACCGAAATATGCAAGACATCAAATATTAAACATGGGATATATGAAATATAGCAATAAAGTTTAGCATTAAACTTAACATGCTAATAATTCTATGTGAAGTTATAGCGTCATAAAGAAGATTATGTAATTAGAGAGATGCCAATAAAATGCATTGAGTCTATTAGTGTTAAAAGGACTGTTTTAAATGTTTCCAGATGTTAATTATAAAGTACTTTAGCTTTTACAGGTAATACGGCGGTATTCTAAAATTACCGTCCTCATTTCGCTATCGTTTATTGAAAAAGATTAGTTTAATAGTAAATTAAAGGCAAATTAATTGTAAGAGACAGTAATTAAAGTCAATAGAAGTATATTCACTGCTTTCTAAACATGTCTTGTATAAGTTGCCACTTTTGCCCATATTTAATCCCTTAATAAAGTACGTGAGCCTATTTAAGGTGATTCTTGATAAATGATATCGTTTACGCACTTTAATTAAGCAATGAAAACATTTATCGGTTTTGTGCGTGTGGCAAAGGAATTAATATAGACAACAATTCTGGTTTCTATATTTTGATTATAACCATGCACTACCGATTTAGTTAGCAGTAACATTCGTACAAAAACATATTAATTAAATATTTAATTAAATTGATGTTGGTTGATTATATTATTCAATAGTAAAGTACTTTTTTCGCTCTACAAAATAGACATAAATAGGCTAAATAGACACTTGACCTTCTTTTAAGTCACGCCATCTAATACTGCTTTTACAATTGCGTCTTTATCAAAAGCGATGTATTAACGTTTACTTAATACTGAAGTTTAAATGCTAGAAGATTCATTCCCAAAGGAGTTTGTGTAATACAAAAGCATATAAACACAATTCGTAACCAGAATTTGGAATAAAATATAAATAATTATTCCCTCTGGTATCATGTTCTAAGCCGACAATGCTTTCCAAGTGTAATATATGAAATTTTACACGTTCTACACATAGTTTGCATCAAGTTAAGATACAATCAGTTCTAAACTAGTTTTTGAATATATCATGCAATTTTATGTATTTGGTTGTACCATATAAGCTTATTAAACCTTAATATGTTGTTTAAAAGCAGTTTCCGACATTCGGCTTTCGGAGTTCAATAAATCAAAACATTATGCATGGAATTTTTTTGTCACGAAAGAGAACTCTTCCAAAACACGTTAATAGCAAGGATGACAATTTAAACAACACTTCACAAATTACAAATTCTATTAAAATTATGCTTAATTTAACATCTACAGAAAGAACTACGAATCTAAATCAAATACTTCCTAAATGCATTTTAACCTTCGAGTTGACTTCTATCGCTTGAGTCTGCCATTATATAGCTTTTCGCTGTTAATGTTTCGAAAATATTCCGCTGTTGAATTTGATAATGAATAGTGTCATCATCTACAACATGAGAACAAAGAAGCGTTTCAGTCTAGGACTTTTATGAATCATAAAATATACGTGTTATTCTATTTTTACAAGACACCCCTTACATAAGTATATTTCTAATACTATTTGGAAATTATGTATTCAATTTAAATAAAAGAAAAAGTTAATTTTTATACATAAGCTTAAAGGACATTAAGGGTTTACTTCGATTAAGTTATAATATCAGCTAACATTTGTGGGAAGCATAAAGTGTTAAATCCGAGACTGTACATCTTTCAAATGTCAAGTTATATTCTAATTTAGTTTTTATTTTAATCGTTACCTTACCTTTTCATTAACGTTTTGATTTATTTGAATACATTTTTTCAGATAGAGCTTAATTTACACCTGTCACCAAAATAAAATCTAGTGGATTGTCCACTTCTCTTTTTTTAAAATCCCAATTGCTGAAAATTAGCAGATGTAAGACTTTTTGTTCTATTAATAGCATTTTTTTGTTGTTAGGAAAAAACATGTTTACCTAGGTTGTTTTATTTTTAAAACGGCATTAAATCCGATATCGATGATTTTAAATTTTAATTGGGGTTTTTATGCTTACAATCAGATACCGAAAGCTCTAATCCATACTATTGTTTCCTCTTTCAAATACTACAAAATCATGCACGACGTCCGAAGATTCACTTGGAAGAAATCCTACGGTCACCAAGTTTTTATTCGCACAGTTTTCTCTAATAGAGCGTGTACTGTAATGGGATGAAAGCAATCGGTCTAGAAAGCACTTGCTATGCCTTTTCCAGCAAATACGAGGCTGGTTCAATAGGTTAGGTTAATATGTAGGAGTTGGCCATAACAGAACAAAATTAATATTATTTTGTTACAATACAATTTTCATAAAAATCTGCCAATTAATTTGTATTTAGCAGTTATTTAAAGTAAATAGCTTGTATTAGCTTCGCTAGAATAGAAGAAGGCGATTTTTGCGTTGCCATTAAACGCTGCGTGGAAGAACGGTAATAAAAAATAAAAAGTTTGTTAAATATTATCCATTAGCTAAATTGATTCACAGGTAATTCAATGATTTTGTTTATGATCGTACGGACGTTCGTGATATTGAGCGCTATGGCAAACCAAAAGATGTTTGTACACCAGGAATAATAACAAAACTATACGATGTTGTGTCGGCAAATCGCCGGGTGAAGGTGCTTGACATTGCAGAGGATTCGAACATGTCGATTGGTACAGCTATATCAATTCTACATGATGAATTGGATGTGAAAACGTTTTTTGTAAGATGGGTACTGCGTTTGTTAACAGTGCACCAAAAACGAATCATTTAAGTACATCGAACTGTTGCTTAAAACTGTTTAAGCATAATGCATGTGTATTTTTGCGTGGATTTGTTACCATTGACGAGACTTGGATCCGTCACTGTACCGCGGAAACCGAGAATCGTTCAAAACAATGGGTAAATGGTGCTTCAAGTGCATCAGAGCACGCAAAAGTCAATGTGTATTTTGCAGGCTTTGATAAATCTATCTCCTGTAAAAGCATTCAACGTATTAAATATTTTTGGCATAAGTGTATTCACTTAGAGGGCGGATATGCTTAAAACTAAAATGTTGTTTACTGAAAAGGCAACAACTTGTCTCATGTTTATTAAACTACCCGTACTCGGATAAATATTGCGAGCTATATGCAATGAACCTTAGTTTAAACCTTTTGTAGGCATATCTATTTATGGTGGTAGGTCTGCATATAAAAATCATTAGGATATAGTTCAAAATTCGTTTAAACTGTTATAAATGAGTTCGAATTTAACTTTTACTTTAAAAAAGCTTAAATATTTCTTGTAAATAATCGATCATTTCATTGATGAATTATTAATTTGCATATCAGAAATATAAATACAGTTAAACAATCTATTCTCTACAAACTCATTAGCATTTTATTAATGTCTAGAAATTTGAATATAGAAGTACCTAGTTTTTTGAGCATAGATAAGCAAGTGTTATGATTATTTAGTTAACTCGAGTTTGAAAAAAGTTATATTTTCAACTATTGCATTTATAATTCGCATTAATTCTGCTTTACTTATAACTAAAGACTAGAAAAGTCAGTAAAATTTTAAAGGTCTGAAGGTAAATATTAGTTGTAATAAAATGATGAGAGTAAACAGCAGTTAATAACATTTTACGTTAGGTTACTTAATATATTGTAGCTTCTGAAAAAGGTTTCATGATAACGATTCTTGCGACTTTTATGATAGTGCAGATGCCGATGGTTACTTAGAGTACAAATAATGACGTTGGTTCTATATCCCGCGGTAGCATGAGCCACGCGAACCTTACTAAACAGTCGTTAAAGAGTTTAAGGACTTGGGAAGGATAAAATTATAAGCAAGAATACATTTTATTTGAATTATTTAGTTCAATATTAATTTATAAAAGATTTGTAATGAAATATGTATAGACTTAAATGATATCTAAAGTCTTTTCTTGAGAATTCCACTGTTAGCAAGAATTGCGAAATACCAACCTGGCAAAGGGACAGGAACCGTGATATCAGTGCACGGGCCTTAATTTCTGATAAATTGCGAGATGAGTCCCATAAATATCTGACATAACATATTTGTAGAAGAGGTAAAAGAAAAAGTTATATTATTTTTCAATATAGTCCACACTTTTTATATCTCGATATTAACATCGTTACGACTTTTAAAAGTAGTTTAAGTTATCTTATGAAAATGCTCATAAACAAATTCAAATTCAATATATCTTTATTATAAATACATATCCCGCTGCCTTACAATTTAAAGCGAGCCTTGATCTTATTCTAATCCTATTTACCAATTTTTTTATGTGTGGCTACCGCACACCGGCACACCTGAAGGTTAGTAGCCATTTGAAACTAATTTATTCTATGCTAAAGGTTTGGGTAGTCTTATTCTACTAATGTGTCTTCGTTAGCTGTTTAACTAAGTGCAATTTTGGTAGATTTATCTTTAAGATCATTTACTAAACTATATTTATCGAGGGTTGTTGAATTTTTATTCCAATTTAGTTGTTTTTTATTAATTATACCGTCTTAACCTAGAGAGTTCCTGCATTAGTATCAAGGATACTGGGAAAAACACTATTGCGGTCTCATCACTAAGCACTAAAACTGTATATCACTTAGTCACTAAATTTAGTTTACTTATCACTAATCACATTATTTCCACTAAAGAGCCAATTCTCTATGCTGGGGCATGTAGTTAATGGTGGGTATGTAGGCCACTGTTGCTGTGCGGAGTCTTCTATCCATTTCAATGGATTAAGCGTCTTGTGTAATATTTGTCATGATTTATTGTAAATCAATGGATGTAAAAATTGTGTGTATAGATTATTTGTGAGATTGTTGATCATTCTTTGTGTGATGATTTGTTGTATTTGTTAGTAGTATATCCATGTTTGAGAAGTATTGTAGATGTTTGTGCCGAACCTTGTCTTAGTTTTTGGCTCGTTAGTTGTTATAGTCATTTTAATTTTTAGGTAATGACCACTTGTGGAAGCAGCAAATTTTAATTTATGTAACTATTGATATAGGTAGGTTTACGTTGAGTTCTGTTCACTGGTGTAGTCATTTTGCTCAAGAAAGGAATTTTACATTGTATGCTTTGTTTATAGTAGGTATAAGGTCTTTTCCAAATTGGAAGTTTTTGTCAGAGTGAGCTTAAGTATGGGAAGTCCTTATCAGTGTTTAGGATGTCTGTTATATCTTTGTTCCGTAGATGGGCTCTTGTGTGGCGTTGCAGTCTAGTATGACATTTTTGGATGTGCCATTCTGTCCATAGATGCAGTTCGATGTTTTTCTGCTATTAATTTTGTAGTAGTATGTTGGATAAGGTCCGTGTCCTGTTAGAAAGTGTATAAGTCCTCTCGAAAGGCAATAGTATCTTTTAAGCTTACAGAATCTGATATCGAATGTGATTTGGTGGGTCCTTCTGCCCATGGTGGAGTTGTTCCATTCTTCTTGCCACATGTTTAATATCCGTTCTGTGATGTCAGGTTCTGTTTCTGCTCTTACGCCTATTACTTTCTGGACCTTGCCAATGTTTCCATTTTTAAGCCAGTATCTGGCAGCTTTTTCATTTAAATGCAATATGGCGGGTAGGATACCATAACGAACGATTGGGAATCAACCAGCGTAGTGCCGAAAGATCCTGTCATCCTTGATATTGCGCTTCTTTGTGTAGAACTTATGTTCTTGTAAAGTGAGCCACGTTTTACTTGTTCTGCCCAGTGTACGATAATATGGCCATGAGAATGTTATTCAGGTATAATCTAGCGCTGACCAGAGGAATCTTGAAATATTTTTGCGCTATCTGGCTATTTTTTTGTATAATCTTGATCCCTTTTTCGCAAATATTATTAGTGTGTTCAATAAGGTTGTGTTTTTCATCGATCGTGACTTCTAGATACCTGGCGCTTTTGGATCTTGAGATCCTGTGTTCATCCAGGTTGATTAGTGGGTTCCTCTGCAATTTTCCCCTTACCAGGATGTACGAGATTGTTTCAGGTGATATTTTAAGTTTGACCTCGGAGCACCAGTTTTGAACCCTTGCGGGTGTGATATTTAGTTTTTTCTGTAGATCTTTCTTGGATTCAGCTTCTAGGAGTAATGCAGGATGGTCTGAGTGAGCTACAGTTTCGAAAGTGGTGTCGTCTGCTTCTAATGCCAGGAACAGGTTGTCGAGTACTCTGTTCCAAAAGAATGCCCCACAGATAGAGCACTGTGGGTAGCCTTTAGTAAATCCTCTAGTAATATTTTTGCGATGTCCGTTATAGTTGCGTACCTGTCCTGCCAGTAACTTCTTATAGTTTTGGTGAAGTCGTTTGGTTTGCTTAATGTCTGGAGCCAGCGGAGTAACGCAAGCCACCCACCAGAGATTATCAAAAGCACCACTCTAGTCTACGCAAACAAGTACTGTACGTTTGGGGTGACTATTTTAATAGAGCGTAATATTCTGTTAATGGAATTTTCAGTTGGCCTGCCTTTCTTGAACACGCATCGTGCATTGCTGTAACCGTAGTCCGTAACGTGTAATGTCAGTCTTTGGTTCAGAAATTTCTCTTGTAGTTTGCCTAGAGTATTTAGTAAGTAGATCGGTCTGTATGATTTAGTGCTTTGAGGGTCTTTTCCTAGTCCCTTTTTGATAACCTTGACATTTGCTTGCTTCCAGATATTCGGCATTTTTCCTTATTGTAGGCATTCGTTAAAAAAGGTCGTCAATATGGTAGTAAGGGTGTCTTTTAATGGTCATCAAGACCTCGTTTTTATTTTTTTCTGGTCTGGGAGCTCTTTTGTTGGCTAAGGTGTCTATAGCGTTGTTAATTCTATTGGTGGTAATGGGTGGTGATATATTTTGATTACTTGCGTATGAGTAGATACGTTTTTGAAGTAATTTTTGTATGTCGTTATTTGTGTTAAGGTCATCATTTGGTGGTAAGTTGTGCAGTAGGTATTTTATAGCTTCTGTATAAGTGCTATCTGCAATCTTGTAGGAAAGTCTTCAGGAATTTGTGTATAACCCCGTCTCTGCGAATTCTATCCATTTGGCTATTTTTTTTATTCTAAATTTCCTTTACATACTGCATTTTCAAATCACCGCATCTTAATAGATTTATAATTCGCATATCGGGAGTTATTGTATTTTGATAGATTTTGCGGGCTTTCCTAACTTTTCGTTTTAAGTCTGTCATAATGTCGTCTTGTTTATTATTTTCCGGTGGTGTTTGGGATCGCAAGATTCGTAGCGTCTGTTATGGAGTTTACAATGGACTCAGAATTTTCGTGAATGTCGCCATTTCTTTTTATAAAGGGTGATGGTTTAAAAAAGTTTTGTAGTGCCGTTGAGTTTGCTTTCTTGTAATTGTAAGTTTTGTAGTTATAGGTATTGTATTGTCTTTTTGGATTATAAAAGTAGTTGCGTTGTGATCACTGTTGGTTAGTGTTTCTATCACTTGCCATTCTGTTATAAGGTCTGATGATTCTAGGTTACAGAGATTAACGCCTATTTTGGTTCGCGTGTTGTTCGGTATGTTATACGTATGAGGATTATTGGGAAGGTTTAGTATGTCGAGTTGATTTGATTGTATAAATTGTAAGAGTTGCTGTTCTTTATTGTCTGTGGTTATTGTGCCACATACGTAACTTGGCATTTGCGTATATATGACACGTCTGCTATTATAAGTCTATACAATGTTACGGAGTTTCCCAAGGTGTACGTCAATGTCATCTGAAAGTAAGTAGGAATTCACCAGCATCCAGCTTCCTGAATCAGTTGTTACATCCACACAAACGCAGTGGGTATCACTAAGACGACCCGCTACGGTTGTTATTATATTCTTGTTTAGAATAATAGTGGCCGCCTTAGTGGAAGGGCTTTATATGATTTTGAGGCTGGATACTGGCATTTCCGGAATTTTGTGCTCCTTAGTCGTGTAGGCTTTTTGGAGCAGTAAAACGTTAATCTTGGAATCCTCCGCAATTTTACGTAATTCGTGATAAACTGTCGTGCCTCTGTAACAGTTACGTTGTAGTATTTTAGTCATGTCGGTTAGGGGTTTCTAGAAAAGGAGTGGCTGTTGGGCCAGGTCTTTGTGGGTCAAATACGACCCGTCCGTAAGTTGTCACATAATCTGCGTATAGGGAATGCATTTCCAGCTACTCTCTTCTACTTGCGAAGACCTTTCAAAGAAGGTCTTTTTCTTCTTCAACGTCTGTACCTAAGTTCTCGCAGTGCAGTTGAATTCTATCTAGTGCTTCTGCTACTAACTAGAAAGGCAATCCTTCTACCATTTACGTGTGTAGCGCGTAAGTAATGTCTTCGGGCTATGCTTAAGATATTGCAGTCCTCTAGTTTACTTAATTTAATGTCTTCCTCCAATATGGCATGTTGGGTCTATGTTTAGGTAGTTGCTCATAAACAGTTGTTCTAAAGGTTACTGTTACAGCTAAATTTTTCCGCACAAAGACTTTCTCTAAATTTCAAAATAACTGTAAAACAACCAGGATTATAGGGAGGAGGGGTGATCGAGTTCCTAGCATTTAGAGTCACAAATAGTTTATGGTCCTTTTTGTTGACCGACTGTTCTTAACCCATATTCGTTGTTGATCACTTCGAAACCGCCACTCTATTGACTCGCTTTCCAACAGACAATCTCAACAAAGAACCATTGTTTTATCTCCACTAACAACTGATTTGATAGGCTCTTCTCATTGCTCCAAGAAAGCTTTAAAAATTGGGAAGCACGGGGTATCCGCCCTTGCTTCTATACTAAAAAAGGAGGTTTGGGCACTCAACTTACACTAATCTCATTCATTTGAAGGTGCTCTTTAATTGCGCCTTCGCTGGAGCTATAGAAAGCTCCAATTTTGCAGCTATTTCTATAATTTTCATACTGT
>JAHWXV010032138.1:0-10765 GCA_024586415.1 Phrixothrix hirtus
TAATTGTGTAACCGTACAGACCAATATATGAATAATTGTGTGTTTCAAAGTGTTACTTCTTTTCATTCATTCACCCTACGACGTGAAGTGCTAAAGTGCGGGTAAAGAATAAGAATACAGGGTGCAAATTTAGTAAAATAAGTCAAGTCCTTAAAATATTTATTTCTGTATTTAATTCATGATTAAAAATTATTTAATGTCAATTCAGTCAAGGCATACCGGGTGGTCATTAATAAGATCAGCCCATAGTTAATTATTTGATATACCGCACATCTTGAATTTTGGCAAATAACAAAGTAACTAGTAATTCATTGCCGGCCGTTGCTAAAACACTGGTGTTTCTGCCACATGCGTTATTGCGATTTCGTCTTGTGACAAACAATAAAGCAATTATAAATTAAGTTTTAAAATGCGAAGTAAAAATAAAAATACACGTTTACTAATTATAGAATGGCTATATGCGTTTGCACACATAACATGTAGGTATCTATAAAACAATTACAATCTTTCAAAATACTTAAGATTTTACCTACATATATAATTGTAGTTGAATATTTTTAATTTAATGTAAAATAGTTTATAGTCGGGTCGTTCGTCTAGCTGCTCCGTAATTCCTCAAGTTAAATGGCGTGACATCTAGCAATTTCAAATCTTTGTCACAAATTATCTCAATGGCCTTTAGAAATTTTTTAATCAAATTTTACATCTAGATTAATTCTTAGAAAATTACTTAATTACGAGAGGATTTTTCAAAATTCCCAAAATTTCGGATGGTCGATTTTTTCTTCGGCAATAAAAGCGAATTTTGAAAAACTCCCTCGCAATTTAGTAGATTTAGTCAATCCTCTTAAGCGCCCCGGCATGGTTATTAATAATTTTCAAATGGTATATAGCAGCTTTATAGCCAATCAAGAGCAAAATGTCATAGCCAAATAAGAGTATAACCGAACGTCAAATCCGCAGCAAAATCGCCATATAAAAAAAATATTAAATTAGCAATATTTCGAAAATTACAAATTTTCGGAATAGACAGCCTTACATAAACTTACCCTTATTTTTAATGCTAAATAAGGTAAAATTATAAAATTTGGGAATTTCCATTTGAAAAAATTGATTTTTGGCAGCTTTCTCTATTTCATTTTTAATCTCACATTTTGAACACCCTGTATTAATAGTTATCAAAATACTATAAAAATCTATTACAGTAGTTCCTTTTGAATAAGGAATTCAGCCCAAATTAAATAATAAAGACTTCTTTATGGGAAAAATTAATAATTCTTTTAGGGCCTGTAAACGTCATTTTTAACATAGAAACTTAAATATGTCAAAAACGCTTAGACTTATGTATAGGACATGATACACGAAGTCTGCCTATAATCTTGCGTAGAATCCAAATATATAAAACCACCAGCAAATAACAGAAATTCCAACACTAACAGGGCCGACCAGACTAAAAGAGATTCCCCATGACTAGGAGTAGCAAATCAAGAAGGCCACATGCAAGCAAAATAAAACAGTAATTGCTTACGTCAAACTAAATGACAAACCGTCGCTCGCTCAGAGAAAAACCGTTACTGGGACCTGCAGATACCGATCAATAATTTATTATTTGTATGTATATATTTTTCTTTGTAATAATTTTTTTTAGTTTCCCCTTATGTAATAGCATTAAATATATTGTATAAGGTCTTATTTTCATCCGAAGTAAGGGATGTGTCAAGTTTTCACCGATGTTGATTAATCGTTATATCGATGTTCATATTTTCTGTATCAAAATATATCGATACAGACGATTAATATTGCAAAAAGGACGGTAAAGCGTGATCAAAAACTAAAATTAAATAACGAAGTTTAAATTATAAATTATTATATGTATTGAAATATAAATAACCTATGAGAGAATCCCTTAAATAAAGCAAAAATACAATTTTAATTAAATATTTTAGAATCAATAAAGAATTCAATAGAAAAGATACCCTAATAACATATGATTGAAAATGAAAGTGCATTGTACTTTCATCACAGGTCAATAAATGTAAATAAATACAAAAACCGAACAGGAATGGCTATCTAGTTGTAAAAGTTACAATTGAACACAAATAGAAAATTGAAACCCAATAAATTGTAAATTATTTAAGTTAAACTCAATTAGTCACCTATTGGGCAATAGTATAATGTAACTTTAATGTAGTTTAGATATATAGAAAACTATAATGGTTTTTACTAAATTAAAATAGATGGCATTGTAAACTTTCAGTACATTAAAATTTAATTCCCAGAAAATCATACTTTATCAACAATTTTGATATCAAAAGGACTATAAAAGCTAGCAATAAACACATAAACATCAGGGTCTGCACGACTCACTTACCTGAACCATATCCTGCTAATTATACATTCCATTAAATCTATTTACTCGCTCTTTGTATTCATGAACGTAACATTGTGGACGACTTCCGCTGTATTACGCCCATGGGAACCATACTTCTCTGCTAACACTATAAGGACGTTCTCCGATAGTTATAAGAGAGAATACGACAATCGTAAAACATATCTAGGGATGTACAAACTCCAGGACGACTTCAGCCGCATCATCCACTTTCCTAGAAGCCTCTGAAAGAATTGTATATACAGCAAAAGGACGCTTCCGCTGTTGTGTATCTATTAATGATACGAAGCAGAAAAGCATCTTGGACGACTTCCATTTGAATCAATACTTCGTAACCTACAAAAGGCATAACAAATAAAGAATTCTTTGCTATTTATCCCCTTACCTAAATGTTTGATTCACAGATACGCTTTAACACTCAAATAAACTATGCATGCAAACAAATATAACTTGAAACTTTACGATGATATCTTAAGTATAGATTTATTATAGAGCATGAAATGCATGCAAACTTGATGATATAGAACCATAGAATTGTACAGGTTATAGCATATAAAAACTGGATAGTGTAAATAATGAATTTAACATTTAAAATACATGTATAAAACAACTATACTTTTATTGAAGATCAAATTCGAATCTTAATACCGATTACAGTATATCAAATAAAAATATACAGTTTTAAAATATAAATCTTATCATTAAATCGTAATGATACACAATTAGACTGGTGATAAACCTGATAACATTACCTTCGTAACTTAAGGCAGAGGAATATAAATTAAATATTGAACCCCTTTGAGACGTTTCATGCACTATGAGCTAAAACTGTCGAGCCAGTCAAGCTAACAAACTCAACTTGACACCAAATACTTTACGTCAATCTCTCTAACCGGTACAAAGTACCAGAGTAGGGTGACATTCTCTCTAACCAATCTTACGTCTATCTATCCATATATCGTACTTACTTACTTACTTACTTACATATCATTTTTAAATAATATAACTTCATCAAACAATCAACGCGTATGCAAATTACGCGTAATTCATTTACGTGCGCGCACTAGCAATCGCATTTAAATTAATCGCGCAAACTTTGCTTTTTTAATATTCAATATAATAATTCGCGCGCCATTTTATAACGCATGTCGGCACGCCATTCTGTTCTTCTCTTTCTAACTTTGCGATTTTTAACTAATATATATTTTTAAATACATGTCGGCACGCCATTTTGTTCTTACCTTAAAAATATGTATCGGCGCGCCATTTTATTCTTACTAAAATAAAAAAATACATGTCGACGCGCCATTTTGTTTTTACTAACAAGACACGCCTCTTTATTACTTATTGGTGGCCATCTTTCATTTAGACACTCTCTTTTAATTATCTTGATTCCATCTTTCTCGCTCTCTCATAAACCCCACTCTTCAAGCTCACTCTAACCAACACTCGGAAAAACAATTATTTTAAGATAGACCCACTCGCTTACTAATACTTGCAGACACGCCCCTTACCATACCCATATTCCACTCTTCTCGCACTCTCGTAAAACCCTGGAAAACTCTATCCTGCTTCCCGCCCGGCAAACCCCTCTAGAACCCGCCCCGCAAACCCATCTTAAACCCGCCCCCCCGCTTCACTCCCTGGCCAAAAAGTAACTAGAACGTTACCTATTATTCTACTGAGACGCAATTCCTAGCGCAATCGAAAGAGCTATAAAAAGATTTAAAATGTCTGAGCAATACATTTCTATAATTAGGAATGCGAAATAAACGGAAAACCCTTTGGATGTCAAAGAAATAAGTTTTGGAGAATTTTTGGATTTAAAAACCAAGTATGTATGAGGAAATGTCACTTAATTTCTCACATAACACTGATGGAAAACAATTCAAACTTGACGCAGTAAGACTATTAGTGTTTAAAAAAGGAAATAATGTTTTTCGGTACAAAACTAGCTTTAAGCAATTGGAATGGCATTCTATCGAATTCAAAGTTAACAAAACACGGTCTTCTAATAATATAACAAAAGAAATCAACCTAAACCGGCTTACAATAAAATAATTCCACTCTTTGAGAAAAAAGTAAAAGATTTGAACATTCTACTAAATACAAGCCAAATTCCACATTTTTATCAATATTTTTTCAACTCACTGGTTAAATTGCATATTAATTATGTTATACCCAAAATTATATTACGTAATTAATAAATTTATTGACGCAAAATTTCAACAATAATTTTTATTTTAAGAACATGGACGTTATTAGCAATTAAAGGTTGTGTTTTAACAAAAAATGCTTATGACATTCACCATTTTATAGTTAATAACATAATCTAACATTTTGTCCACCACTAATGTTATCATATATTTTGTTCCTTAACAGCAAAAATAAATATTTATAATGTTTGTTTCTTGCATTTCCAAAATATTACAGTTCTTTTGGAACAGTAATATTAGCTTCTTTCTGTTCATAAGAAATAGTGTGAAAACTAGGAAAACTACAAAATATTGTACTTTTTTTGTAAAAAGAAAACGGCTAATGTGCACTGCACTGGTGCAATGTAGCAAGTCGAACTCACTATTAATAAAATAGTGAAGAATTCTGATAGGTATTATTTAAATGCCGGCCATAAACGATTCTGCAATTTTTTAAGTACTGACTAGTTGAGCTTAACCAAATATAGTGACACTGTATTTTAATTGGCGGCCATGATATAACCAAATAACATCATAATTTTTGATTCTTTTAGGTTAATATAAACTTTCACTTTTAATTTTTATAAGAAAATATAATTAGATCTATGCAAATTATTATTTCTATTTAATAAGACGCATTTAAAATGAATATTGAAGATGTGGTAAAATATTCTGATTTTTCTAAAATTTGTAGAGTATGTTTATCTCAAAATTCCAATATGAAATCAGTGTTTGATTCTAATTTACATGAAATGATTATGTCATGCACTACTATTCAGGTATATATTAAAAGGTATAAAATTGGCCTTTTATTTTTGTTTCTTTTAAGGTACATTACAATGATGGGCTTCCTCAATCAATTTGCAACCAATGTATTCATCAAATAAACAGTGTCTTTTCGTTTAAAAAATTATGTGAAAAAAATGACTATCTCCTTCGAAATATTATTACAAACTATGAAGTATCTGAAAGTAACATTTCAAATGATTTTAATAATTATGATGAACTCCCTGATGGTGGTGACAATAAAGAGATGGTTCAAATTGAACTTATGGAAATTAAAGAAAATTCTAAAACAAGACGTTCAAAACGATTACCAATTTCACGTAAAAATTCATTTAATAATTATAATTTTGATGATGATTCCTCTGTACTTTGTACATTATGCAAAGAAAGCCTTTGTGATATTGATGAAAAGACTCACATAAAATTATTTCATAAACCAGATCAACATATTTGCTGCACTTGCAAAAAGGAATTTGTCGATCTAAAAATGTTAAAAAGACATCTTAGAGTGCACAAGTTTGTATTAAACTATTCATATAATAACACCTTAATCATTTATTTTTTAGATTAACTAAACGCCATGTGTGTAGTACCTGTGGTAAAAGCTTTTATGGTGCCAATGATTTAACAATTCATATCAGAACTCATACCGGTGAAAAGCCACTAAATTGTGAAATTTGTAATAAAGCATTTTCAGATCCCAGAGGATTAAATAGTCATATGAAAATCCACACAGGTGACTACACATATTTTAAACTATTCAATATCAGAGCATGTGGTGTTATTTCAAACTATTGGTAATAAGCTAGTTAAAACATGGTACTCTTCATTAAAAGTCGATTTTCAAACCTACAGACTAATTGCACTATAAATAACAGTAAACTAAACTATTTTGTTAGAATTTGAGAATTAAGCAAAGAAATTAATAAAAGTGCAATTTTGTTTTATACAATGTCTGGCAAATTTATTTTTTTAAGAAAAATACTTTTCATAGATTTAAGTTACATATTACTACATGTAGTGCTAAAATATATAAATACATTAGTCTAGTTTTAACACTAAATATATTAGATAAAATTAGAATTTGCAAAACTCATTTGAGCATCATTTAACCTTTAAGTAGATGCTTGATATTACAAACAAGTGGTCACGTGGCATCTCTAAGATGCCATTGTTAAAAGAATACATCTCAATAAAAAATCATTTAATAAACCATTTTATTTTAAACTAATTATCTAAAACAAAATATAACCTAAAAAATTTTTAAAAAAATATATTAATTTTGGATACGCTAGTACCCAAACAAAATTTTAAAACAATTCTAAAAATTTCAGCAAAATTGAGAAGACTAAACTTTTTAAAAACTGGTGTAAATTACTTTAACAATTATGTTATTATAAACTGTTAGAAAAGAATGCCCAAACTACACAAACAATATCGGCTCTTCTTATTTATGAGGCAATAAAACAGGATATTTATATTAGTCAGTAAAATACAACTAAATGAAAGTATGCATTTTATTGATAGCAGTATTTATATCCTAAAATGACATCATAGTATCTACAATGATAAATTAATTTTTATCGTTTATTTCCACTAAAATAATAAAATTAACACTATCGGGTTCCTAATATACAAATCTGCATTTTCTAATGCAAGTGGCCGCGTTATACCCTATAAGGCTGCCAAGCACACTCGATCTATTATAATTAAGTTTATTTCTAAACAAATATAAGTTACAGCCAAAACCAGTACGATTAAAAATTTTAAAAGGTGTAATTAAGGAATTCATATGGTTTTCAGTGCACAAAAGCAATGTTTTTAAAAGTTAAAGTTAATGGCACCTCGTAGGCACCACACGCCTACTTAAAAGTTAATAATTGCACAGACTGCATAGTTAAAAAAGATTTCGTCTTTATTAAAACTTTCTCCCAGTAGAAATTTTGTTGATCACTTTTAATGATACTTTTATTGAGTTTACTTATAATCATTTATTTAACACAAATATCAGTTTTAGTCCATGTATTCTAATATGTTGATATTTTATTTAAACATTAAAATATAAAGTCCGGTTGCTTAACTGGCAACAAAATCAGAAAAACAAATGGAATAACAATTGTTTTATTTTTTGATTGTCACTGCATCCAGTGGCCCCAAAAAATGAGGGAACTAAAATGTATGGTTGTATATTAAAAGGAACACCTATAAAAAATTATTTGAAATAATTATTGCAAAGCGTTGAAATTAACACTTGGCAAACTCACCAAAAAATATCTAATTATTAAAATATGAGAGTTGCAACATAAAATATTAAGGAGTATTATAGAAATCATATTTCTAAACAAAATAATTCTGTAACTAAAATAAAAATAGAAAAGAGCTCATTGTTTGTCACAATAGCGTTTCCGAATTATATGCACTCAAACCGCATTTAATGCGCACTAGTTCTGAAAAAATGCAATTATCACGCCAATACTGTTGCAATTCTTTAAATCGAACCCTACCGCAGAATAGGCACTACTTGCTTTGATGGATTCTAACCTAAATATCGTGTTCTATATGCTAAAAGCTTTCTTATTTTAAGGATTATTTTTAAAAAATAAAAAGTTAATGATCTGTGAAAATAACGAACGAGCAATGGATTTAGTCAACGAGAAACAGTGCATTACCTTTAAAATTAACAATGATAGTTACATGCTTCAAATACCTATTGTTGAAAATGAATTGTATACTAAACTAAACAGTAAGAAAAATATATAGTTTAGAAATAAATTTTAGTTATAAAAGTGATTTTTATTTTAGATGATGATGAGTTTACTATTCAATACATTAAGAATTTAATTAAAATAAAAGAAATAGTAATATTAGAAGAACTTCAACATATCACAAGAATTAATTATGACGAGTAAGTAGAAAATATATTAAATGGAACATGGGTGTTTATTAAATTAATATTTAAGGGAGAATGTGATTTTTCCACAAATAATATATACTCAAAATGACCAGCCAACAAATAATGCGACTCAAGGTAGGTGTATTTAAAGTCCTTCAGATGATTATATTTCTTACAAATTTGTATAGAAATAGAATATATCCTATTTTCAATCAAGTTTTATTAGATAATCTTGAAAATTGGTGTACCATATGGTCATAATTTGTTAACGTATAAATTTTATAACAAATTGACTGCCCAAGATGGTACTTATACCCTTGCTTTTGATTTTATGAAATTCATTTGTAGAATGGTCGGATGCTGCTACCAAACTCTTATTAGATAAATATGAAACTTTGTTGGCTGATGTGGGGCCTATGAAAAAATTTAAAACAAAGAAAAGTATGTGGGAAGCAATTGCCAATATAATAAAAGAAATGCTACAGCAAAATTTTACTGCTACTCAGGTAGAAAATCGTTATAAAACTGTTTTAAAACGTAAAAGAGCATCAGTGGAAAATAATAGAAAAAGTGGCCATAGCCAACAACATGTTGAAAATGATGATGAATTAAAAAAAAATTCTGTTTTAAACGATAGCATAGAACCAAAAATTTTACGAAGTTCAAATAAAGTTCAGACATTTGTGGAATGGACGGATGCTGCTACCAAACTTTTATTAGATAAATATGAAACATTTTTGGCTGATGTGGGGCCTATGAAAAAATTTAAAACAAAGAAAAATATGTGGGAAGCAATTGCCAATATAGTAAAAGAATCGCTACAGCAAAATTTTACTGCTACTCAAGTGGAAAATCGTTATAAAACTGTTTTAAAACGTAAAAGAGCATCGGTAGAAAATAACAGAAAAAGTGGTCATAGCCAACAACATATTGAAAATGATGATGAATTAAAAAAAAATTCCTTTTTAAATGATAGTATAGAACCAGAACGAGAAAGTTCAAATAAAGTTCAGATATTTGTAGAATGGACAGATGCTGCTACCAAACTGTTATTAGATAAACATGAATCTTTTTTGGCTGATGTGGGGCCTTTGAAAAAATTTAAAAGAAAGAAAAATATGTGGGAAGCAATTGCCAATATAATAAAAGAAACGCTACAGCAGAATTTTACTGCTATTCAAGTTGAAAATCGTTATAAAACTGTTTTGAAACGTAAAAAGGTATCAGTGGAAAATAACATAAAAAGTAGCCATAACCAACAACATATTGAATGTGATAGTGAAATAAAAAGTATTTCCGATTTAGATGATGGCATAGAACCAGAAATTCTACGGAGTTCAAGAAAAGATCAGATATTTATTGAATGGACGGATGCTGCTACCAAAGTCTTATTAGATAATTATAAAACATTTTTGGCTGATGTTGGACCCATGAAAAAGTTGAAAACAAAGAAAAATATGTGGGAAGCAATTGCCAATATAATAAGAGAAACGCTACAGCAAAATTTTACTGCTACTCAGGTAGAAAATCGTTATAAAACTATTTTAAAACGTAAAAGGGTACCAGTGGAAAATAACGTAAAAAGTGACCATAGCCATCATATTGAATATGATGATGAAATAAAAAAGATTCTCATTCTAGACAATAGCATAGAACCAGAGATTTTACGAAGTTCTAATAAACAAAATAAAGATTATAAACCAACAGTAAAAAAGAGCAAAATCATCAAAAGCAATCACAAAAAGTTAATCGAATTTCTACAAAAAAAAGAAGAAGCCAGAGACAGAAGGCATGAGGAAAAATTAGATTTGATTAAGGAATTATTTGGAAATAAAACATAGTTTAACTTAATTATATTTAATAAATTATATACACATTTGTAATATAATATTATCAAATTATTTTAAGTGTAATATTTCTAAAATAAAAATTGTAACTTTTGTATATTTTTTAATTAAATAATTTATCTGGTACAAATTATCCTTAAAATTTCAGTTTCCTATATAAGTTTTAGAAAACTGATTTAAGCCAGACTTATACAGACTAAGAAAAATGCAATAGAAATTTGATATATCATATTCCAGAATTCTTCACAATAAAAATTAATGATAATTTTTGGTATGAAGAATTCAAGAACATGATGAAATATCAAGTTTCTACTGTAAAATGATTTTTTCTCCAATCATCAAAATATGTAATTTTTTTTATTGTGATTAATTCCTAAAATTACTAATTTTATTGCTATAAAAATGTACTTGTAGCTGGGCAACACTAATCTTATGATTAAAGGTGCAGTGCAATTTTACATTCGCTCGGTTCTCCCTTGCAAATGAAAACATAATTGCTCATCAAAAAAAGATACACTTTAAACCCTAACAACATAATACCAGCGTCCATACTCAGTACATATTTTATGTTTTGGTACATATTTTTAACACGGGTCAAAAAAGTATCATATTTTTACGAACGAGTACATAAAGTACATATTTTCGACAATTATTT
>JAHWXV010032164.1:0-14066 GCA_024586415.1 Phrixothrix hirtus
AGAAATGCAAATTTCCTCGCCGTAAATTAAAAAGTTATTTATTATCGATGAAACAACCAAATAATTATAGCTGAATTTTCAGAGTATGTAAATAGAAAATATACCATGTGCGATGCAGATAAAACATGATTAAATTGTAAACTGTTCCAAATTTTATGTCTTCCAAAATATGTTTATTAACAACTAATCAAAATTGGCTACTGCTTTAAACAAAGATGCTTCATCTTCGTGCGTTGGGGACAAAGAAAGCTTGTGATTATCTAGGAATAAACTAGATATCTTATCAAAATAATCTTCATTTCGTGCGTGACACTACCACGAAAACACTTCAGCAGAAACTTTATCTCGCACATATGCAACAAAAAAATGCTTATTCGCACAAGCAAACAAAATAATTAAATTATAAATCGCAATTAATTTTTTGCGAACCAAAACCGGGACCGCCTCTGCTTGGCGTTTTCGCTCAAAAAGCCTCAAACCACCTCACGGTCTTCCCTTATCGCACACGTGTCGATACACACATGTTTTTAAAAATCAACTTTTCAATACAAAATTATAGAAGAGTATGTCCGAACCAAAAACATATACTTAAAAATTTAGCAACCATTAACTCTTGTAAATTCTTTTAAAATTTTAAATTTACGTTAATTAACTCAAAATGGTTACTGCACCGCTGCAAAATGAACACAACAACATCTTCACAAGTAATATTTCATTAATATCATTTGCTGAAATTAATTTAAACCCTTATATTCATAATTCTAAACTTTTTGATTATAATTATATGGTTTATAGAAGCAATTCAAATTTGCTTCAAACGGATAGGGCATCAGGTGGTGTCGCTTTTAAGTGGTATCAGCTAGGTTTAAATCACCTTTCGCATGACCTTTACTATCATGTGATGCATTCTATGTTAAATGTAGCTCAAACAATACTGTATACAAATTTGTTATATATATACACGTATGTAAACTGCTGCCTGTTAAGTTAAGTGAATATAACTTAATTTTTGATTACATAACATATTTATTCTTTATCTTGCATACACCTGTTATTTTAATAGGTGACTAACATTAGTGAATTTAAAGATTATGATATAGACTATCAGCGTTCGTTTCATTATTGATAAATTACCCACTGATTACGCCACTACTGATATTTTACAGTTCAACAGGCTTGCTCTTTCATTTCAATATTTTAGGAAATTTTCAAATGTAAATATTTGTTAGCATTTAAAGTAAACTCACGTCCAGTACAACTTTCGGATTGAAACCCACAATACCTCTTTTGGTATGAGACCAACTTAGAAAGAATTCATTGGTTAAGGAAATCACGGGTTTGTTAGTTGTTAATAGTTATAGTATTTTCGTTACAAGCTATTTAGTAAACAAAAATTTAAATATTATTGCGGTTGCTAAAAATGCTTCGTTTCAATGTTTTAACGCCCAAACTAGGTTATATTTAAACAACATTTATTTATAGTTATTAATGATATAGTCATGCAACTAAGGCTTGGCACATAGTTTGTACTATTTTTAAATACAAACTTAGACCGTTGCATTCTTAGCCTTCAATTGTCAGGCTTATGATACGTTTAATTCAAAAAATAACTGAGGGGGAAAATTTCGGCAGTACCCTTTTGTTTTGTATACAGGAAAGTAACAACGCATACGAACTAAAGTTTTCATCCAGGACTGATGTCGTAGACGCGTTGTGTTTAATAATTCAAAACAATTAAGAATTGCTTCAATTTCGTAGGATTTAAAGGAAAGTACTGAAGGTTGTGTAAAAGAACATGCAGTGCGTGGAGTATTTGTTTTTTAGCTGATTAATGGAATTATGCTCTCCAAAGAATTCTTTGAAGAAGTCTATAGGTGTTTAGGAAATAGAAGGTTCGCATTAAAGGCAAACCGTGTTAGGATAAGGCGTCCTTAATAAAATGAATCCTGCAAATCTAGTAATTTATAAAATTCCAACTTTTGAACACTGTTGACACCTACTAGATAAGTGATATTTTGTTTTACGCTAGGACTATCAGCTTTATAATATCGCAGTCATTTGGTTCCCGCTATAAATTTGAACTTCATTATTAAGTGCCGATTCAATTGCAATTAATTACCGCAGTGGCTTACTGAATTTGGTTTGTTCGTAACGTCAGATATAGTAATTCAAATAGCGTAACGATTGTCAAGTTATAAATTACTAATTGTTATATTTACGAATTTATTGTAGAACTTTTACTAAGGTCAAATTCTCGAGAGCGCTCTTGATGGTGTTTTTAAGCATAGGCGCCCATTACTTATTTTGTTATTGAGTAATTTAAGTAAATACCCTCTGGCGAAATATTTCATTTACTCTGCGAGAGGAACGTTCTACGAGTTCTTGTTTGAGGTTCCCAAATCTTACAAGTTGGTCTTTATTACTCAACAATTCTTTTGTATGTGATGTTTATTGTATGTATTACGTGTATTAAGGAGATTACTAAAAATTCAAGTGAACTTTATAAGTGTGTTGGTGAATGCATTTCGTTCTGTTTCAGGATAACCTTAAGTATTTAGCTCTCTTTCACAATTATTATTTGTCGCCTAAAATAGAGGGCAATCCTAGCATGGTTGCCGACTTAATACAACATACTATCACGCCAATTGGGCTCGACAATTTTGTACATTGAATACTAGCACGTTCAGTTAAATGTTCAGTACATCGCTAAATATATATCACCGATTTTCCACGACCTTTTCTTCATTGTAGCTAGTTGGCGGTGGTTGAATGTTCGACAATACAAAATCCATGCTTTATTTCCAATTTAAGCCTAACTTTTGTAAATACTTCGTTGGTTTTGTTTCACTTCTGAATTTATCTCAATTAAACAACGCAATTAACAGTATCTTAGATTTGGTTTTATCTAATAAAGAACGTAAATGTTAATACTACCATCTAGCTTTGTTAGTTTACTGTACTTCTAATGTACGTAGGTTGAAAATTTATAAATTCAAAAAATGAGACATTTTCAAATTTCATTGAAGCAATTTGATTTTAATCGGATGGATGGGTTAATTAGGGATTTTAATTGGTACTCTAGCAACCATTATAAAGATGCGAATGTGGCAATTTATTATTTTTATGAAACATCATATATATTTAATGATACAGTACCAAGTACTAATAAGTTAGGAAGAAAGTTTGCCTTTTGGTTTAATCTTCAAAGAATTAAATTAATTGAACAGAAATACAGTGTCTCAATAGAAAGTGTATACTTGATGTGTGAATATAAAAGAAAGGTTGACGTCTGTCGACGAAATCTTTGTTAATTATTAAAATACACGGTTTAGGAATTTACTTCTCAAAAATAATGTCATCTAAATGTAAACCACCACGCTTACGGCACTTATTCAAACGAACATCAAAATTTATCATGACGGCTCGGCATGTAGACTCCGGAATAGCTGCCATTTTGTGACGGATGTTTTTTCTCAACTACGCCAGTGAAGTCGAATTAGTGACGTAAATTTTAGATTTGAGATATTCCCATAAGCAAAAATCTATACGGCTTAGATCAGGATTTCGTGGGGTCAATTGATGTCACCTCTCCTAGAAATCACTTTGCGAGGGAAAATTTCACGAACTCGTGACAGAGAAGTATTGGACGTGTGTGACGTGGCTACGTCCTGCTGAAATCATGTTCTTTGGTTATACCCAGGAAAGTTTTGCAGTTCAGGTACCAAAAAGTCATCTAACATCTCCACATAACGTTATGAATTCACTGTAACTGCGCGTCCTCTCCCATCTTTAGAAAAATAGGGGCCGATGATTTCTCGCGCCGACATTGCAGCCCATACAGTCACTTTAGGCGAATGTAAGGGTTTCTGATGCTTGCGTTTCGTATTGGTTGCACTCCAGTAGTGGAAATTCTGCCTGTTTATATATTCATTGAGCAGAAAATGAGCCTCATTCGAAAACAAGGTATTGTTAAATGTTGAAAAGCGCTCAGTTCCTTAGTTAACGAATTGAAGCCAAGTACTGGAATCTTGGGCCTTTAATTCTTGCACAAAATTGATTTTGTAGGGGTGTAGTTTAAGATATTTCTACATACTGGAGTGTAGGGATGATCTATGCACATTTAAAACATTTGTGTGCTTACGAATGGAAGGGTTCGGATAGTCACAAACAGACTGCTTTACACTTTCGACGGATTCGTCCGTTTTTCCTAACTTTGGTCGTCCGGATTTCGGTTTGTCCAGTTTTGAACCGGTCTCTTCAAACTTTACGAGCTATTTTTGAATGAGGGGAACACTGCGCATCCTTTATGTTACACAAACCACGATAACTGCAAAATTTCCTTCGTGCTCTAGGTGCCGAATCACCGCTTTTGTAATATTCTCTCACACAAAACGGACGGTCTACTCCAGAGAAACGCTCCATAGCTACTGAATTCTTACAAGCCAGGAAATCAATTGACCCCCCCCACATCCCACAGATTTGTTTGTGCGGTAAGATAATCAAATATAAACTTTCTATTGATACACCTTGTATAAAATTAGAAACATATGTAAAAACGGCGGAACAGCCAATAATCACAATGACTTTACAAAACAAAAATTAAAGTGGCTTATTGTGAGTATGTTAAATGCGTTTAAAATAATATAATAAATGATCCCAAACTTAGTTGGACATATATCGAAAATAAACGGAGTAATGGCGATAATTATGTTCCTTGATAGTGATACATTGAAAACTAATAATATCATAGTGGAAATATTGAAGCTACTTTACACGGATGCTTATATTCTTTCAGTGGATTCCTCTTCCTATCAAAATTTTATCTTCACTAATAATTAGAATAACTCGATAGTACTAAACCATGCAAATAGCAAGAGAATAGTAGATTCGATTAAGAAACTAGATCAGTTGGTTATGACAATAATGCGTCTTACATTGTTAAAGCATGCGCTGAATATTTCACTGCAGCTCGTAAATATAACTTTAACCTGAGTATTACAATAAATATTTCTTTATCTCGTTGGAAAGTAACTAAAATAAGCTTCAGACATTAATCTGATTCAAGAACAAACATTACTAACTTTATTCCGTATCTCTCCAGTCTTTCTAATATATTTGAATCTGTTATACCAAGGAATCTACAGCGACAAATCAGTCGTCAGATATCTCGTAGACAACATGGATTTATGAATATATGCTCCACTGAAACCAATCTTACTATATTTACACAAGATATATCATATGCATTAGATAATGGACTATAACTTAATATTTTTATATGAATTTCTGCAAGGCCTTTGATGTTCTTGACCATAAAAGGTTATTAATGTAGTTAGTAAATGCGATGGTCATGAAGATATAACAGAGCTCATTGAATCTTATTTAATTAATCACAATTAATTTGTTTATTGTTATATACCATTTCTGATAATTTCAATCTTTCTTCGGGAGTTCCACAAGGATTGGCCTTGGGGCCGCTATTATTTCTAATTTTCACAAATGATATCGAATATGTCATAACAAATTCACAATATTTGCTTTATAACAATGACAAATGGTTTAAAACTGTTAATAATTTTCAACTCTTACAAACTAATATTAATGCAAATTATAATTAGCCTATTAAGAATAATCGACTCATTAGGGTTTGGAAATGCTATTTGTGACGTACTCGCAGAAATCGTGTAAATTGTAGATAATATTAATACTAGTTTAATCTTTATTTCTTTATTCTGTAGCTGAACTTGTACTGTCAGGTCTTGCTGTTTGTTTAATAACATTAGGTAAATAAAGCGATATTTAGTACTATGCACGTTAATGATTAATATGATTTTAGTTGAACGAGGATCCATTAAAACAATTCAGAAATTCATCTTATAAAAGAAAGATACGGTTAAATTAAAAGTCTATTTGAATGCACCTCGTATTTTACTTTTGGAATATTGCCTAGTAGTTTTAGTTAAAACTTCGTTAATAAAAAAACAGAGCTACGTCACAAATTCTAGAAAATTGTTGCAATGCACATAAGATCGCGTCTCAATAACAAGCAAGGTTACAGTTTGTTTCATACAAAGTATAAAGTTATGCATACAAGTAATTAAAGGGCATGATACCATTTAAAGCTTAAGAAATAATTAACTGGGCTACAATCTAACTAGTGTTAAGGTATTTCTCTCGGCGTCTTACAGACGGGATAATATGACCTAATCGGGCTTATTATGAATAATCCCGTGGGACAAAATTATGAAGCGAGAGGGACAGTGATCAGACAGACACACTTAGGTTGTGTGAAAGTGAGCAGTTCTTGTTCGGAAGTATCTTATTTATTTAGGAGAATAACAGTTGCCTTTATTGAAGTTGTCAAGTACCTGTCTGACCTTAGGCACTTAGCCAGTAAATCCAAGTTATTTTACGATCATCAATTTAATATAAAAACGGCCAACTTCTTTTATGTATTATCCTACCCATGGGGGGGGGGGTCACCGTAAATCAATCACTTCCACTGGTAACAACAAGCTGGATTTTGTAAATAAGCAATTTCGAATTTATATCCATTAGCCAATGTTTCTTGTTCTTAGAGTTCAAGTCCTATTTAATGTCGTAATTAATTGATGAATTAGTGATTATATGTGTGTTATCGTGCAAACTTAAATTATATAATGGTGTTCTTGTGCTAAATTTTGGTTATTATTTAACCAACGTAGAACCTTACTTGTAATTGTAGTTATACAGTGCGTGTACAATAAGTTAGATAGCAATTCAATAATTTTCAGTAACGAAAGTCATAAAGCATTTACTTCTAGGTGGATATAACACTTTCCTAAACATCTAAGGTTCAGTTAGATAAATTAATAATATACAAGGTGGTTAGTTCTGAAAACCTGCCCTTAGCTATTTCATTTAAGGCAAATCACGTCCTAAATTTTGCAAGTAACGTAAATATTTAAAGCTTTCGTTAGCATTTTGCATTGACTTTTATATACCGAGCGATCATAAATAAATGAGAACCTTTAGCATTAGAATATTTCTTTTTAGTTTTAATGCTATATCTGCAGCACCACTAGTGTCTGTTTCTACTTTAAAGGTAGGTCACTAACATTGTGATATACAAGGTGCTTCGCAAACATTGCTTGAACGCAGTTTCAACTTGAGAACAGTGGCGCCCACCTCTAACCGATTTTGTCTTGATTCTACATTATTTAGCGTTGCAAGTATCTACGAGCCACACCTCGGTCCAGTTAAGCTTTTCCGGTCGTGGTTAAACACTCGTGATTTCTGCCATATGCGTTATTGTCAGTATAGCCTGTGACAATACCTGTTGAATAAAGCAGTAATATTATTAATATTATCATCCTCGAACTATGAGGTGCGTACAACAAGATTAAGTACGTGGTGACATAAAGTATCACATAGTTGATGCGGCGCTCTACTTTCTAACCAAAATATTTTTTACGTTTTTATCTGTTAATTATACAACGCCTCTCCATCAATTACTCTCAACTACTCTACGACAAATTGTTTGTTATGACATAGTTTGTACAATACTTTGAGCTATATCTAGACGTATCTATTTTGCTGGTAGTCTAGTGCATTTTAAATGTTAACAACAATTCTATGCGAAAGATTTTTGTAGACGTGGAAAGTCCATCACGTCTGGAACCTTCATTTATCAGTATTTTTTCTTCTAAAACGATCGAACTATTTGCAGACCTTGTTCGACTAGATTCTCTTTATGTTTGTTGAAGCAATTCTAACGCCTCTGTACAAAATTTTCAGAGTTTGACGTAAAATTGAATACAAACACGTTGTTCGCATCTAATTTACATTTTTGTTTGTTAGAAATTCGACGAAAGATTATTTTACGTGTTTACTTCAGCAGTTATATCCCGACTAGTCATAATTGTTGCTTGATGCATTTTCCTTCGGAAAGTTGACTATGGGCGCACTACACGAGCTCTGTCTTTATTTAAACACACCTCGTATTCAGAAGCTTTCAAGTTTATTAGTTACCTATATTTAAATATAAAATTTGTTCCTACTTGTTATTCTAATTTTGTAACGATAAATTACGTAACATGCTGTTTAATTAATAATACTAATTTGAATAGATCTATAAAACTCTTAATGCAACTTAAATTAACTACTACTTCTAATTAAAATAGTTTAGTTATGTTAGAAATTAAATATTACACAGTTTTTATTCAAGTTGAGTCCCAAAGTACTAATTGTGGTTTACAAACTTGCTGACTAGTTTCGTAATTGAAGAGCCTGAAGGGCAACAAATTGCTTTCAGCGTAGCAAGACTTGCACATTTATGAATTTTATATAAAGTAAGCATTAGACATTATTCGTGCTAATACCGCATTAGTAATTATAATATTCATTATATAAAAAACCCCGTATAAGAAGTTTAATAATTAATTACAGTAGAATGTATTTATCGGCATAGTCTTCATAAATACCTAATTATTTCTGGAAATACTTTTGATAAAACTTGTTTTTAAGAGAAATTTTCACTTTTAACAAATAATAAGTTATAACGGTAGCAATATTAAAAACTTATGAATACCAAATACTCTTATTATTTTGTTAGAATTTTTCGTTAAAATTTTTGTTTAAAGACATAAAAGATCTTAGAGGGTTAGATTAAATGGGATTTATATAAAATTTTTAAATTTTAAAACATAATAATGTCCTAAAAGAGTCTTAGGGGATCTTAAGGATTCTAGTTAAAAGGATTATATTAACCTATTTGGAAAGTTACTTTTAAATAGCACTTGCTTGTAAGTTTTGTACAAATGTATCCACTTAAAATGTAACCTTAACATACAAATCTATACATTCTATACTATCTGCACTTGTATAATAATGAAATTACGTTTGCCTGCTACCCCTGCTAATCTGAGGCATTACTGCTTCTATTTAAAGAATAATTCTACGTGTGGAAGGTGTATGAAAAGCTATTCATCTTCATGATTAAACAAAATTAGTATGACTAGTAAGCAATAATTTAAACTAAGCTATGTACGAGAAAGCTAGAAAATAGGGGGATACCTCGCATAAACTACACAAGAAACATAAAATAATGTTAGAATAGTTGTAGCTTCCAATCACTTTTAAAAAATCTTAATAATTGCATTTCGTTATTACCAATAGGTAACTGATTAAATATATTTGTAATCTTTTATAATCAAAACTTTAGCGATTATATTAGCAAAATGTTAAAATTTATCAGAATAAAGTATTGAACAGAAAAGTACGCCCGCTATTTGCACGATATCTTTTGATAGATAGGTTAGAAGTTATTACGGCGTTAAAATTAAATGCGGGAACACAAGCTCGTTACTGTATCCGGACGCAACAAGCGGCTTATATAAGCGGACGTATGTATCGAATGTAACATTTTGCAGGAATGCTTTATCACTCAGTTCAATTTACAGTATATATTCATTACTAAATTTTCTCAAACGTTTTTATTTCATTAATATTTAACTTTTTAATTGATTTAAAAACAGATTCCTGGTATTTAGTTTAACTTCAGTTTTGATCTTTTGTTCTTTAGATTTAAATAATTTACTGAAAAATTTCTAAGAAATGTTATCTATAATTTTTTATACATGCGACTATATATGATTTTCAAGAATACTTTATGGTTATAACTCAGCAGGCTGGTTAGTATTGTTTCTTTGGAAATAAACAAATGTCGATTTAAGCAATTCCCATGATTTAATTGTATAATGTATAGGTAGTATACAAATTTAAAAGGATAAATATATTGTCTCTATGGTACTTACTCTCCATGATGTCGCCACTGCTGTTTTTAAATTTATGTTAGCACATCTTGTTTTATCGGCCATTATTCCTGGTTTTTGTGTACTTTCCTCTACGCGATTTGCATTCGATATTTCAGGTCTGTATTTTCAAATGTAGTTGCATATGCCCTTCACATGTTTTAATAGTTTTACATTGCCTCTTACCAGGCCATCTATTTCTTCCTTCTAGCGCAAGGGAATTCGTTGACATTTTTATATGTTTTCCGTTGTTTCATATTCTTTATGCATGACGTTTTAGCTTCTAAAATGCATCGCTTGTTTATTGCTAAATGGTTAGATTTGTTTTAAACGAAGCAATTCAATAGGTCCGGTAAAATTGCAAAAGATGGCACCATCAGAACAAAATCAATTTATGTTTCTTAATATACATTACTCTATATGGCTCCATACAAATTATCAAGAATATCTGCCGTTTAAAGTAAGGAACTTGTATTGCTTTAACTAGAAAGGAAAACAGTGATTTTCGCGTAATCGTTGAATATATTTTCTACGTGGAAAAACAATAGCAAAACAAAATAGAAGCTCGACAAGTATTATACGCACTCTTCTCCATCATTTAAAATGATTCACAGGTGGTTTACAGATTTTACTTATTGTCGTACGAGTGTTTGCTGTGCTAACTTGTCTGGTAGACCAAAAGATACGTTTCTGCCATAAATGTTAACAAAAGAGCAAGATATTGCACTAGCAGGTCGTTGAGTGAAGGTGCATGAAATTGTGGCGGTTTTAAACTTGCTGATTATAGTAGAGTGTTTTCAATTCTACATACTGATTTAGATATGAAGAAGATTTCTGTAAAATGGGTACAACATTTTTTAACCATATACTAAAAAGGTAATCGTTCAGCGACTTCGGAGTATTGTTTGAAATTGTTGAGTGTAATAATACATCTAAATTTCTGCGTCGGTTTATTACTAATTTATTACAATCACGATACTCTGGAAATCAAAAACAGTCAAAACAATTGGCAGAAGTTGCTTCAAGTGCACCGAAGAAGGCGGAACTGTTGCCATCGCCTGATTTTTGGGATGGTTGTTGAATAATTATCACGGTTTATCTTCAAAAAGGTAGAATAATAACCGGAGGATAGTATTCTTCGTTCTTGCAGCAGTTGAATGAAAAATCAAAAAACCTGACCACAGTTGGTAAAGAAGGATATTTTATTTCACCACAATAATGTTCTAGCACGTACTTCAGCTATTACAACTGCCAAAATACACGAACTTCATTTCGAAATGCTTCTACATGGGTATGTGTAGGGAGTGCTTATACTGATTTAAAGGTTAATCCGGACGGACATCAAACAAAATCGTGCATAAATGCATCAACACCTACTCTACATATGTATTTATGTTCTATTTCTACAATTCATAAATAAACTAGGATCACGTAATACTTAAAAAATGCGCCTACATTAATATTCTGGAACGCGCGTTGTATATTTCCCAGGAAATGACTAACTCTATACCTGCACGCTAAACATTACGTGCCTATACGTACAGTTTACTGTTTTCTTGTTTTGTAGTTGTATTAGAGACCTTGAAGTTTCCTTCCCATTGTGTATTTATTCAGGCGTGTGCTCTATTTTTGCGTTTATTAACAACAACGTAAAATGACAACTAAGCGTAACAAAGTGACTGTAAAAATGAAACAAAAACTCAAAGTTTCATTTTGTATTGATTCTGGTGAATCACTAACAAAAATTGCGTAAGAATAGGGAGTGGGCAAATAAGTTGTTTCTGACTGAAAAAGAATCGCAAAGAAATTGAAGATTTTTGTGTGAAAATGGTAAGCAATGACAATTTGGGTAATAGAGGCACGTCAAAAAAATCTAAAAGTGAAACTTTGGACAATGCTTTGTATGTTTGGTTTTTCCAACAAAGTGAGTAGAGTATTCCGCTGTCTGGCGCAACATTACAAATGACCACATTCGGACTTGGCGAAAAATGAAATAGCAACGCTTTTAGTGCTAGTGTAGGATGGTTGTATCGATGCAAACGTCGACATGGCATTCGTGAACTTTATGTAAGTGATGAAATTTTGTCAGATGACAAAGTTGCTAGTGAAGGCTTTAAAGTAAAATTTGAAAAGTTTATTAGCAATGAAAATTTAGAACGTTGTCAAGTATTTAATGTTGACGAAATTGGGCTAAATTGTAAAATATCCCCCATTAGCTTCAAAACTGGATTCAGCAGCCAAAGGACATAAGGTAAATAAAGAACGGTTGTTTTTACTTGCTTGCAGTAACGCTTCGGGTGATTTAAAACTTCAACTTTTGGTGGACGGGAAATCGGTTAAGCCTAGAGCCCTTAAAAATGTTGATAGAAATGCTCTTATAGCTCAGTATCCCTCACAAAAATTTGCATGGATGAACGTAAAAATTTTTAAAGATTGGTTTTTCGAAGAATTCGTACCCATATCAAAAGAATTCTTAAAGGAGCAAAGGCTCCCAAGAAAAGCTGTTCCGTTCATAGACAACGCAGTGTGTCACCCAAGTGAAGTGGAATCACGCGATGGTGGAATTTTTATAAGATTTCTGCCACCGAACGTAACGGCTTTGATACAGCTAATAAATCAAGATGTGCTTGAGGCAACAAAACGTCTCTATAGGAAGAAGTTGACCTTGTCATTATTAGAGCAACAAGAAGCAGGCCCAGATTAACTTATTGGATCTTGTCAAGAAAGTGACAATAAAAACCGTTATTTATTTGTCAACAGGAGCATTGGAAGAAGTTAAGCCGTTAACGCTTCAAAAGAGCTAGAGAAGACTGTGGTCTAGCGTACCCGTAGAAAACCAGAGACAAATTGACAATAAACAAGCTGAAAATGATTATGCGGTTGCGTTCAAGTTTTTCAACGGCTGGAAGATTGTGCCGATGTGGAAGAGAATGATATTTCAGCTTGAATAAACAGTGACATCGATATAGGTCATCGGGTGCTAAGCCAAGATGAAATTGTAGAAGTATGTACTGAAAACAGAGCAACAGTAAGCGGCCGTTCCGAAAATAACAGTGACGGTACGGCAGAACCACTTGGTCTAACCCATGGTGAAGCAATTACAATGCTGGAGGAGTTGTTGACCTACTTTGAAAAACAGAGTGACTCCTCATCCTCTGAGCTATTGACTTTAAGCTGTATGCGAGATCTCACAGCGAAACTACATCAGTCTTCATTACAAAGTTTTTCAAGTAGATAAACGCAAAGACTTAATCCTTTTATTTCATAACAATCCTGTACACAATTTAAATTCTAAGATATGTAATATGAAAACATATATACGTAGTTTTACATAATTTTACCCATCTAAAACTTGCTTTATTGACAGTTTAAGCCTAATTACGTATAATTTGAACTTTCAGTGACCTGGATAGGGTCCGGTTCCGTCAAGTCCGGATTGGAAAGGCTCTACTGCATTGTCGATTATGCACAACATTTTGGAAAAATAAAAATATCCCACACAATATTAATTTTAGGGACAGGGAATGTTAATGCACGCCAACGTAGAATTACGAGTTGATTTTGAGTGTACAATAGAAAACATAGCATGCTATTTACAATAAGGTAGTTAATGATGATTTCCTGTATTTCCGGCACTGTTTTGGCCATGTAAAAATCTACGAAAACCTACGCATACAAATTTTTAGCTCCAAATTCTTTGTAGTTTTCCATAAACGTCTAACAGGTCAACTCGCTTAAAGAAAGCAATATATATGTGTTGAATTTTAAATTTACGCGGGTGTTATATGTATGATTCGGTTTCCGGGATTTCTCCCACATACTTATCTGTTGATTCTGATAAGAATGGCTTGCCTGGCTATGACGTTTCGGAAAATTCCCATTTATCATGATCCAGTCTTGTTGTATTTATATACCCTGCCGCTTTCACTTTCTAAGAGAAGGGTTTTCGCTCGGTTACGTGTCATCGGGCTTGCCGTTATGCAAGTTTGATTTTCCACGTTGTAACTTTTTGAGTGTACCAGCTTGGTTTTTGCGTTTGATGTTATTAAGAGTTCCAAAGTTGCTGGTAATCTTTAAGCGTAATCCATCGTGTTTAAATTGTTAGGTCGTATTTCTATTTTGATAGCGTCTTGTATTACACTTCCTGTAGTGTATTCAATGTTGTTGAAATCAATAGCATGTTGTTAGACCCTCGAAATTACTATGTATAATTACAAAATTCTAACATTTAGAAAATTAAAATAAATTAACGTTTATTTCAAATTTCTAAAAATA
>JAHWXV010032272.1:0-10880 GCA_024586415.1 Phrixothrix hirtus
TCTCTAGAGTTAAGCAAGGTTTTGTCTGGCGAGTAACTTGGATGGGCGACCGTTCCAATTATCGTTCTCAAAATAAAAATAAATTAATATTTTAATGATTTGTCTGCATTATTTATATACTTAATTACTTTTTATTTAAATCTATAACTTAGTTTTGCTTTAAATGAGCTCAAAATTTAATTATGAAACTTTTAGTACATGTATAAAGGAAATTATAAATGGATGAATTATTTATGCTATTAAATTAATTTTAGAGTTTACAATTTAGGTGCATTGGAAAGTCACTAACGTCAATAACTTCAAATTAAATTTAAAATGTGTAAGAGAAAGTAATGTGTTGTCTCACACCAGCCTTTTTGAGATTGGATTTCCTATAAAAGACTATTTTAAAAATTTAGGAAGAAGGGGATCCTTTGATAGCGCACAATCTATACACAAAAAACGAACAAGATACATTCGGAACAAAAGGGAAAATGTAACCCACGCAATGTATATTTTGGGATATAAATATGGGGTACCTGTAGGTAAAAGATTTTTTTTAATATTTACTTAAATAAATAGTATTTGTTGAACGGTTTAAAATTAAATAAAACAATGTTGCGATAATACAAAGGGTCGTGACTTTTAAATGTCTAAATAAACAATGCCTATATTTGGAAAATATTATTATTAAAACCAGATCCAGATTAAAATATCACTTACTTTGTTGCTATTGGCGCAAAACTCCAATTGTACCCTTTCAAAACTCGGGCAACAGCTTCATTAATTTCACCTTTGGCCACAGTAGAATTTTCTCTGGACGTTGCTGGTTGAGATACCGACGTTTCGTTGCGTATAGAACCGATCGCCGTAGTTGTCGAAGAAGACGGAGTTGTGCTAATAAAAGACACTGGCGAAGAACACACCAAACCACTGTTCGATAGCATTGTAGCCAAAATCGATAACACTTTTTTACGTTAACTAATTAATTTGGGACTACCGTTCGTTCCCTAACGAATAAATCTGGCGACCACTTGTCCCAAATTACGCGAATACAATAATCGACTGTTCAAGTCCAATCGCTCTAACACCTCCACCAACAAACACAAATCAAAGAATGCTTTGAAGTCCCTGAAGCAGTTTCATATACCACGCGCCAGTTTACGATAAAGAATATCATTTGCGGTTGCGTTAAGATACAATGTGTTCATCCTTGTCGTTTACTTTGGTTAGAAAGAATGTGGGCCATGACGTTTTAGTTGTAATTTCTACCGAGATGTGTCGCATGTTCATGCCAAGAACTTAAAGCTCTGCCAATCATATGGCGACTTTCTATTTTAAGTACGCCTAGCGTAATCTTATTGGTCCCAGAATCAAATAATTTTTATTAACTGGTTTTATTAATTTTACTTTTAGCTTCATGGTCGTCGTTATTAATTTTTAGATAGTTTCTAACTGATTAAATAACTGGTAACTAGAAAACTTAATTACTCTACTACTGCGAATTGTATTTTTAAAATAAGTAATTCAAAGAAACATGTCAAAGTTGATTAATTTATTAATTATCCGTAATGACAAATGACCCCAATTTGAAAAAAATGTGACACATTTCCAAATTTTGATTTAATACATACCTCAATGTAAAATATCAGGGTGTCTCTTTTATAAAAACTTTGGTAAAATTCATGCATTCTGGACGTACAATTTCACTTAGAATTTTGAAGAATTACAGTTGCACTAAGAGAAATCTTAAAATTCCATTCGTGAAGGGGTAATTCTTATTGAATATTTAAAAGTTTCAGTAACCTGCAGCGGATAGGTATAAATTGAGCTTAAATGCAAAATCTGAGGCGACCGTAGGTTAAAATTAAAGTTAATTTTCGTCGGTTGCGTTTAATTTTCTGTAAAAAGGACGGATGAGATATTTTTTCAGTTTCCCAGACTGAAACTAATATTTTTAAAAATTTACTTTCTATCGCAAGTTAGATTTGTGTGCTTTGTTTATTTGTTTGCTGAGACTTCATACCGAAATTCTATTGGCCCTTTTGGCCTAGAACTGTCATATAGTAATTGCGCTAGGGATTTTTAACGTACCAAATATCACAATGACACGAGACTTATCATTTTACCTTCTTATTTGAGACGAAGGCATGCTTTTTAAATTTTTCTTCGCCGACCTCGGCCGGGTTTGAACTCGTAACCCTCGAGTGTAGACTCAAATAAGCTAACCCCCACACCAATCGGGGCCGGCGATTTGTGTACTTAATCGTTTTCTAGTCAATACTTAGGTATTTCCAGTATTCCTGCATATATAAATGATGTCGAGCAGCTATAGTAATTATCCAAAATATTTAAATAACCAAAATGAAGTTTTTCCAGAATGTTTCATTGTTCAGCGCTTGGAGTGTGAAAAATGTGTACGGTCAAAATTTTATTATTACCTTAACTTGTGATGTGTGCACGGTCTGTTTGGTCCCTGATTAATGTAAAATTTACAGAATGCATTGTGTCTGAGTTCAAGCGTCACAGCAAATTAATATAAACAAGGCTGATAACATAGATATATTTTTGATTTTATGTAAGCTTCTGGGAGAAATGATTTAAAAATCGCTTCATCACAAGGAAGTCCAGCACACCGTGATGAGTCAAACTAATTCACACCCAGTTTCATATCCATAGAATCTGCCACGGAAAATAGTTTTTCCTAATTTTAATTGGTTAAATATGAGAATTTTCGATTAAATCACCATTGTATGATTATTGGCAGGCATCGTGTGAAGTTCTAAAGTTCATCAAGAATTTTTAATGCCTCGGGCGCTTTTCCAAAAATGCTAAGATGACCGAGAAAAAGTCATCAAACTTGAAGCGAAAAATAAAAGCAAAAGATGTAGAGCTAAGTTATGGACTAAATTTTGCACTCTTGTCGAGTAAGGAACGGAAATTAAAATTTCTACAACGTTCCACTAAAATTCGTTGGAATAATAACAACACAGAACAAAGCTGATAAAATTTTGATTGAGTTTAGATTTCATTGGGATGTCTTGTATTCTAAGGTAATCAAGAATTTATAATTATTTTGATACGGCTCCTTAATAAAAAAGCGAAAGGCCTAAAACCAGATTCGATATTTAAAGGACCGTTCAATTCCAGTAATTTTACCAAACAAAGATGATATGCATCTTGGGCAAAAAGATTAAAATATGTAACATTCTCAAATAAATTACTTTAAAACATGAAAACCAAAAGCATTTATAACTCTGAGTACCTAATTAAAAAATTCGTCATTTATCTTGGTCTAACAAAAGCAATCTGTTATCACTGCCTTGAAAAATTGATAGTCAATGAAATGAGCCATTTTTATTGCAGATGAATGAAGAAAATAGAGTCGGTTAATATCACACAGAAAATAAGATGATGCCTTAAAATTAAACATTTTTTACCATGACAAAAAACAAATTGCTTAGCAATTTTGATTTGTTCATTTTTTAGATTTTTGTTGAAAACACGTCTTCGTTGTAGGGTCATCATTAGATACTACAATTAATGAGGCAAAAGGCCAAAATGTTAACAAATTAAAAGAAATTTACCAAAATATAGAGCAAAACAGCAATAATGAAGCTTTGTGTGAAAAAATTTTGGCGCATGAATAGGGTGAATTATTTGATAAAATTAATTAACATTTCTTAATCGCATAATTATATTATTGCCAAATAAAATAAAATGGTGACGGATTTGCGTTATTTTGATAATCATACATAAATAACTTTAATTGCTTTAAATGCCCCATAAACAACTTTTATGCTGATTTATCTATTGCTTTACAATTCCCTAAAATATTTGACAGATTTATAAAAACCTCACTTTTCATTTTTATTTTTCATGTTCGACTTCTTTTAAGTTAAACTGTTTTTTTCTTTTATATTTAAACAAGTTCCAGGTTATTGCACATAAATTATATTATTTAGACTGATCCTTGACTAAAAAACAGCGCTAAATTTATACTTCAGTAACGATGTCCAAAAACTCGATGCAAAAACTTGGCTTACAAACACAAAATGTGGAAAAGCATTCTAAAAATAGAAAAAGAAGGATGTCAACTAAGACTAATAATAAAACTAATGGTGAACGGTATTAAGAAAAATAAAATCATATTTCAATGTAAACAAGTTTCTTGGATGTAGTTCTAAAAAGAAGAATTCAGCAACGAGACAAATTTCGTTTCAAAAACTAATTAAGCAAATCAGAAAAAAACCGATTGATATGAAAAACAATCACAGATCCCCAGAATAGAAATAAACCTTAGATTTCTGTGATGTTCTTTGGTAAATTTTATAAAAGCCAGGAACCATAAGATTTGTTGAGTATAGGTTAAAAATCGTTAATGATTGGGCTTTATGGAAATTGACCGATTAAGGTGTCCTTCTTCAACGATTATGGCAAAAATTAGAAGTATTGATTGCCCGAGAAGAATTTCTCGGTGATTTTGACCACATGTAGAGAAAAGTTACAGCATAGCTTAGGAGATCCGATTATGACAGATTTCCGATGATTTTCATCGACTTACAGGTTGAAACGAATACGAAATTGCGATAATCCAATTTTATTTTAACCAAAAATTTTAAAACTACAAGTTGTTATTTTGTATATGTGAAATTCGTAAAATACTTATTCGTCATTTGAAACAGCAAAATTGTCATTTTTCTAGAATAGATATTTATGCATCAAGGACGTAGGATAAGGGTTTACAGCTATCGGTGGGTGCTAGCATAGTGCTGTTACCCGCCGAGGAGCCTTTTATGCACGATTGGGAGTAAAAGTGCATTTCATGAACAAGTTTCCCATGCGTTATGCGTGACTGGTGATAAAGCAACATCCAGCAGGAAATAAAGTTAATTTTGTAGCCTGCTGGGCAATAAAATTGTATTTAACTCATGGAAAACTTGTTCATAAAGTATGTTTTAAATCCCGGTCGCGAATAGAATAAATTAGCTCATGTTTGACATACCATAGCTTTTGCCCGAAAACGTTGTAAGTATAGCAAATATTAACTAAATAACGCTACCATACAGTTCATTTAAACTACACATTCTATATGCAACTTATTTAAAACATGTTCAGATCATAGAATAATTAAATGTTTTGTCAACATAATTATGCCAATTTAAAATTACAATGTATTAAAATAAAATAATTACCAGCAGAGTTCACCCGCGGCAACTTCTTTTGTCAAGCAAGTACTTCGCATTTGCTCTAAGCAGAATATTTATTTTGTGTGGTTGTGCAGTTACTTATGAGTTATTCTAACATTAACTAAATTGGTGATTGATACGTTCATTGATTCATCTTATCATCATTATATTTGTCGTACTACTTGTATCCAAAGTTAATTTATTTTTAGTATATACGTTGTTTGAAGTTTTCATCCACTTTCAAGTTTGTTTGTTACGATAACCTACCTACTTTACAATCTTTCTTTCCAACAACGTTAGTAAGCACGCAAATTTCAATTTTAAGGTGGTTCACGATCTCTGTCCCTCAACTGTACATTTGTTTGCTAGATAATGCCGAATTTAAATTAAAGTAAATACATATATAAAAGTTTTGACTTGGTTGATTATGGAACTGATGATCTTGCGCTAACATGACGCACGCTTTACTTTGTAACTACTAAGACAACAATGTAATTGAAATTATTTACATACGAAGTTTGGCAACTTAGTTCTTAGATTGACGTTCTAGCACTAGAGTCGTGTGAGGTTGAACTAAAAGTAACGCGGTTTATAATGGCTCACACTTTTCAGAATACATGACAGTGAAACGAAAATCGAACAGTTGTTAGTTTCTGCGAATGACAGTAGCGCGCAAATTGTGTTTGTCAGTCGTCATGGAGCAATGAGCGAATATTAAATCTTGTTTTAGATTAGGGAAAAATACAACAAAAACTTATAAAAGCTGTGTAAGGTAATAAGTCGTACTAGTGTTTAAATGGTATAAATGTTTTAAAGATGGGCGTGAGGATGTTCAAGACAATACTAAACTCGAACGCACCTCAATCTCTTTAAATGCAGATTCAATCGCAAAAGTTCATGAAATTGTGACAAAAGCTTGACGAATAACCCTCCGGATGATGGCGGACGAGTTAAGATTTGGAAAAACAAAAGCTGTGTTCCAAGCTCGACCCCACAGATCAGCAAAAAACACGGCATTATTGAAATTAACCATCCACCTTTGTTAAATTCCTTGTGGATTTATCCAAACACGTAAAAATTCAAGATTAGAAAAATTAAAAAAGTTTACACTTATTTCATTTTTCTAAAAATTGTTTAGCTTAATAGTATATAATGGAATTTCAAACCTAACCCAAACAGTTTTCTAACTAATAAAACGGAAATAATAAACTTAAACAAGTGTAAAGGTAACGTCCGTGAAACAAATGTAAAAATTTCAAAGTTAGTGAAATAAACTAAAGTTCAGATGTGTCATAACGAATTCGTGCTAATAAAGGATTTTATTTGAGAACAGTGCTAAAATTATAAAAATAAAAAACGGAAAAGGGCCATGGTAAAATAAACTACCCGAAAACACAAGGCATTGCACGAAAAATTATAAGGGTTAAAGTGCCCTCGGACAAAACCAACAGATTCAACGGTTTTCAAACTGAACACAAACCGACATCAGTTTGAAATGCAGACACCTCATTCGCCAACGAAACCTGGAAAGGGTACTAACAAAAAATTTGTAAAGTCCAAAACACGAAAATCCAACATCTTTTTCGTGAAGCCCTAGCAAAGAGTGCTTGTACATCGCTACGCCTAAGTAAAGATCAAAGTTAATTTCATAATGTAACAGACGCAATTAGAACCTATCAATAAAAATCTAGCGTGTTTTCCTTTACATCACAAAGCTAATAAAACGATTATTAATGTAAAAGTAATTAAATTACATAAAATGCGGGAGAAATAATTGAGCCGCGAAACGCGAATTTTACGAAGGTCCTCAGCAGGGGAACCAAGTGCCGTCGTCACACCACAAGCTAGCTTGTCTGCAAGTTTACAACATCCTGAGCCAATCTATTGCTGGAAAGGGACACCGAAGTTCGACAGGGATAGAAACTCAAAGCCTAGGACAAACAAATTCCCAACTGGATCAAACAACCAAATTGCAGCAATATATTATCAATCTCAAAATAATATAACACAGATATCTGATAACATCAGATTAACAGACATTTTAAAATCCTAAAACATTAAAAGTATTTAACTTTTTAGTTTAAATTCAAATCTACAACCAGGATTATTACTTCAGACCGCGCCAGTCATTCAACTCAGTTGTTTACTTTTTAATCGATTGAAATCTGAGGTAGTATTCTAAAAATATCATTGTATTCTTTGATAGCTTGTCAGATTAAAATTTGTGTGTATAAAATTGTATTTTACATATTGATAATTTGTTTTCGCAATACACATATTAACTTGAGACTGTTTATTTAATTATTGGGTTCGACTTGTTGTTCTGGTGGGAACATACAAAAAAATAAGATTGATAACCTTTCAAGTAAAAATTTAACAGAACTACAAAACTATTGTTCTGCTAAAAGGGTCATTTCTTTCTTAAGATCATAACACAAATCTTTAAAATTACATTGGTTACTTAAACCTACAACCAGTTCACGTTTAATTAAATTAAATCAATTGCTTATGAAAAGAGAAATTTATCAATTTGACAAAGGGTAACCAACACTCTATTTGCACAACTTGGCACCTTCAAATTTTTTATGTTTCCTAAAGTGAAAACCGTCCTCAAAGATAAACGTTTACAAGACATGGTGTCACCGCCGAACTGAAAGCAGTTTCTTCGGACGCCTTTGACAACTGTTTTTAACAACTTTTGTAACACTGTAATAAGTGTATTAATGCAAATGGAGATTACTTTGAATAAATATAAAATAGTTTTCGTGCTAGTTATATTGTATTTTTTTCATTGTACAAATGGAATTAAATTGCCAAACCTTGTATGTATACGAATTCAGTTTTTAAATTTTGTCTCAGTAGCTCAGTTAGTGCAAGATCTTGAATTTAATCCTCAGCTGATGCGGTTTCTTTATATAAACAACTTTTATATAAAACGCCATCAAAAATAGTGCAAAAGCTTCAATAAAACATGATACTCTGTAATATTAAATTGCAAAACAAAGGTTCATTGACAGACTAATTTTCTCGTACGAGGAAGTCGAAATTTATGCAATTAATTAATAAAATTTGTTATTACATTTAAAAAGGGTATTAGTTACTATTTTAGCCAGTAATAATTCGTTCTAGAAGAAATAGACAGAGTTCTTAAATAAACAAAATCTGACAGCAATGAAATCGTACGGCAACTTTGATGAAATATTTCAAAACAATTATCTATTAACCAAACGAATAATACAAAAAAGTCTACCAACAAATTATATTTATTTGATGTAAGTTGTTATGTATAGCGAACGTTTTCGTAAAAAACTAATACATGTTAAATATATTAGTTGATAATATCATCAGACTTGTAATTAATAATAATGTGTTATTTCCAGGATGTTTTTTAAGATGGTTAGTTTAATAATAAATTATTAATTAATTATTAATTCTCAAACTTTACAAGTAATACATCTTTTAATTGTATTTGTCTGTATTTTATTAATTGACTATTTTTTTTAAAAAAACTTCTTTTATATGCCATCAAAGAATTCAACCACACATATCATAAATTAAATAAAGAAATATATTTACCAAATGATGTTACAAATTTTAAAGAAGCTAAATTAAACTAACCATTTTAAAATGCATACTGAAAATAACACATTATTATTAATTACAAGCAGTGTCGGCGCGTTATTCTGGGCTTTAGGCAAAGTTTATTGGCGCCCCCCCTCTTATACAAATTGTTACATCGGGACAAGGTCAGTAGATTTTTAATGCAAAACAATCCATGACTAAGTTTTCTTCTCAGATAGGGAAATAAAGCCGTAGGTTTATTTAGAATCTAAATTGGGTTTAAGCACTGGGGAGGTTTATAAGAATACTTTCCATGTGAAGTTTCGCTATCTATTAACTAGGGGAGGTCACGGATCTTTATTCACTAAAGTTGTTCTTTGGCAATCACCTGGAACTGAATTTAGAATATATGTATAAATCGTCAAAAATAGGTAAGAGGACGCCACTAGTTTTATTTGGAAATTAACTATTTTATACAAGAAAACTAGAAACGGTAAGACAGCGATGAATAACAATGATGTAGAATTGTTATAGACACAAATCGGAAAATATTACTCAAAAATGGTAGTGTTGAACAGAATCGTTCGTATGACTGATTACGTCACTGAATCATATTTGGTTTTCGTAAACTACGTAATATAAATGACGCTTCTTCTTTTCTGAAGCTTACGATTGCTTAAACTATGGCAATACTAACATAACCCTTTTTTGTGATTTAAGTAAAGCATTTGATTGCGTAGATACTTCTAAATAAACTTGACCAATATGGTTTTAGAGGACTATCACATTCTTGGTTGAGTTCTTACTTACTAGGATGAAAGCAGACTGTCGAATTGAAACATCATGCTAGTGATAATAACGAAATTAAGTATCGGTCCCCATTAATTAATGGTGGTGTTCTACAAGGTAGAATTTTAGGTTCCCTTCTATTTCTTCTTTAAATAAACGATATCCATTTATTTGCTAATGGGAAATTTACCTTATTTGCTGACGATACCACAATTTCTTGGACTTCATGTAATAATAAATTATCTAAAAATCAAACTCAAAATGATGTAGATAATATCATCAATTGGTTTACAAGTAATAGACTTACCATTAATCCAAATAAAACTAACGCTATGACATTTAACACTAAGGACTCTATAATTAGCAATGAATTTCCAATAGAAATAAATGATAATAAGATAGAATTTACAGAACATGCAAAATTTTTAGGCATAATAGTCGATAGTCGTCTGAAATGGGACTATCATAAATGAATTAAGGCAAAGACTTGCCTCAATCTGCTATGGATTAGAGGTTATAATCGAAGAACTTGGCATAATAGTCGGACGCCAAGTATATTTTTCCCTATTTGAATCACAAATTAGATATGCCATCCCATTTTGGGGAAGTGCCAATATTACAGATATTAGTACAATTTTTAATCCTCAATAAATCTAACATCAGAGAGTCATATAGACCATTATTCATTAAACACAAAATTATGACCCTTACCAACCTATACATATACGAAACATCGACCCTAATTTTTAAAAATACAGACAAGATTCACAAAAGGTCAGATATCCACCAATATAATACACGCGGTTTAAATGATCTTCATAAAATCACAAAACCAAATAACGAATTATATAAAATACCAATTATACATATATGCTGGTTTAACTATTTTCAACAAGCTACACTGCCATGTAAAACATGCTGGTCATTATAAAGCTTTCAAATGCAAATTAAAATCGTTTTTGCTAAATCATGCATTCTATAACCTAAACGAATATTTCACCTTCACATATTAAGAAACTATAATTACAATTATTTATGTTTAATAACAACTATGCTCATCAATATAATTTGTATATGTATGCTTATACGAGGGTTGACTTTTATGTTATTACAAATGACCACTAGATGTCGTTAGTGTAATAAGTTATTGCCATATTCGTAAAATTTGACATTTTGTATTGTAAAATCCGTGATGGCTTAGAAATTGACAGAGCGGTTTGTTTACAGTGCGCGTTTAAAGAAAGTAACATTTGTGAAAAAAAGGAAATTACTCGTGAAGGTTTTCGTTGGATGATTTTATACGATTTTCGTAAAGGCCTAACTCAGCAACAATACTTAGAATCGCTTCGTTTAACTTTTGGA